>JAAOAN010000173.1:0-268025 GCA_013396205.1 Fusarium mundagurra
CTCCTGGCCCTCCCCCTGTTCTTGATATCAAGACAGATGATGCTCCTGCGCCTGCATCATCTGGTGGGTTCGGAGCTGTCTTCTCAGAGCTCAACAAGGGCGATGCTGTCACCAAGGGTCTGCGTAAAGTGGATAAGTCCGAAATGACGCATAAGAATCCATCTCTTCGCAGTGGCTCAACGGTTTCAAGTGGCCAGAGGGGTAAGAGCCCTGCTCCTGGCAAGAAGCCCAAGCCTGAGAGTATGCGTATCAAGAAGCCAGCCAAGAAGGAGCTAGAAGGCAATAAGTGGACTATTGTATGTTCTATGTGCGAAAAGTATGGTAGCAGTTGCTAACTTTTACCAGGAAAACTACGAGAAGGAGGCCGAGCCAATTGAGATTGAGGCCTCACTTACACACTCGGTTCTCATTAGCCGTTGTAACAACACCACCATCATTGTCAGGGGCAAGGCCAACCAGGTCACAGTCGAGAATTCCACTCGTCTGTCCTTGATCGTGGATACCCTTGTTTCGACAGTCGATGTTGTCAAAGCCAACAACTTTGCTCTTCAGGTCATGGGCACTATCCCAACTGTCATGTTGGATCAGGTCGACAGTGCCCAGATCTACTTCAGCAAGGAGAGTATAGGAACCAAGGTTTTCACCAGCAAATCAGCAGGTGTCAACCTCAACGTTATTTCTGGCGAAGACGATGACTACAAGGAGGTACCTCTGCCTTCGCAAATCTGCTCCTATTACGACGAGTCTAAGGGAGACTTGGTTAACGAAATTGTGGCCCATGCTGGCTAAAGCAGATGGCACATACCTTGGGTCCGCATATGTAGGACATAGGACAGGTAGGATATTCCGAACATTTTTCTGTGGTGTAGTTATTTGGGCCCGCATCACATGTATCTAGACGTGTAATGGCAACTAACACTGGGGATGAAGGGCGCCTCTTTTTAGAATTTTGGAACTTTTATCCATCATTGGTTTGGCTGTGTAATCTATGCTGCCTTTGCCTAAAAAAAAAAACATGTCGCTCTGATATCTAGTGCCATCTAATATGACGTCGCACAAAAAGACGGTCAAGTCTAGAGTACATTGTCCAACAAGTAAAAACGCCGTTGATCTGAACCGCGACAGTATGCCAATCCATCCAACAGCAAGAGACTCCTTCCGCCTGAGAAATATGTTGTGGTGTGTATATTTACAGTTTAGCCTTGGGGGGCTCAAGAGTAGGTGTGAGTAGCTCGCGCATATCGTTAGCTGCCTCGTTGAGGTAGTAGCTCATGCGGTCGCTGCCCAGACCCTTGGACACGACATTGAAGTTGAGACTATGGCCATGTTAGTAGAGTTCTTTCTCCATTGGGAATTTAAGGTGCAATATATACCTGTTCTCGTTGATCATGTATGCGATACCAAAACCAGCATCGATGACCTGGCTCCAGCCGTAACCGTTGAAGAACTCTGAGCTAAGCTGAGAGGTGGACAAGTGCCATGAGCTGGAGTAGCTGTATGCGGGATCCTGGTAGATGGCAGGGACCTCTTGGCCGGGCTCGAGAAGCTTCTTAAGACCGAAGAGATGTCGATCAACTCCCTTACCATCAGAGGCGGCGGTGATGTATTCAACGTGGGCATTGATGGCTTTGCGGAAGAGATCCACGCGTGTCTTGTCGTCAACGGAGGAATCAGACATGGACTTGACCCAGGCAACAGAGTCGTCAGAGACAGTTCGGCATGTCTCAGTGCGTCCAAGTTGGAAACGTCGGACAGCAGCAGACTCATAAGTAGGTCGACTCTTGCCATACATCTTGTAGTAGGCGAGTTGGATAACCATCTGAACGTAAGCATCAGGAGAGCACTTGAACTTCTTGATGAGGCCCTTTCCGTAGCCCTGATAGGCCTGAACGGCAAGCTGGTGCTTGCTGATGACATCGTTGAAGTCCTTGGTTGCGCGATCAATCTCGCTCTGTACTTCTTTCGTGATATCGAACTCGAGGACTTGTGGTTCCGGCAAGTTGGATCGGATGCTGGGATCAGAGAAATCGAGCTTATTTCCAAAGATGAGGTCGTTGACGTAGTCGTTGAGGCGATGAGTGGGAGTACCGTCCATCATGGAGTGCTCGCCCATGAAGCCAGAAGTGCCATTGTCGTTGACAATGAACTGCAGAGGCTTGTCGTACCAACGGTTAGCACCATCACCGTGCCAGTATTGGTGAGCGCGCTCCTCGAGTGTGACTGGAGCCGCATCGTCGAGGCAGACCACGAAAGAGGACGACTCAATAGCCTCGAGAGCGTCCTTGTTCTTGGGGCTGGCCTTAAGCAAAATGTCACGAGCATCAGTCCAAACATCTCTGTTCTCTGAGGTAAGAGCGCCAACAGCAGGAACACGCTGGGCACGCTCGTAGACACGCTTGAATTGCTGCTCAAGCTCTGAAGTGTTGAGCTGCTTTCCATTAACCTCGTGTTGGATCTTGAAGAACTGGTTCTTGCGAATAGCAATAATGTGCTTGTTTTCCTCAGCTGAGAACTTAACAGGGTAGTCGGCTGGCTTAGCCGCAACACGGGAAGCGTTGAACATCCACTTGTAGCTATCCATGCAGATAGGCAACTTCTTCATGTACTCTGGCTCAAGGGTGCCGGCGTCAACCTGCTTCTTGAACTCGAGGGCAGAGGTTGTGATGGCAGCAGCTCGCTTCGCGGGGTCTCTTCTTCGTCGGTCGTCCCTGTGAGAGTAGAAGTAGCTGACGTAGGGGACGACGGGATCGCGGTATGAGAGATAGGCCGCATCGTTCCACCACTCGTAAATCCAGTTCTTGGTGTTGGGGTCCTCGCGCTTGGCCACCAACTTCTCCTGAAGCTTAGAGCCAACACCGCCAGGGCGGACAAACTCCTCGACGGCCTTCTTGCTTGCCTCGTACTCGCTGGCAGATAGTAAGGGGTGGAGCGACTTGAGATAACGCTTCGCAGTCTCCTCAAGTGTTGGGACGGGCAACTTAGGAAGGGAGTCTTGCCATCGCAGCATGGGCCCCTTAGAGTGGTTCTCAACATAGCCTACTCGTAATTTGTATCAGCACGTTGGGTCTGAATAGTTCAGGCTTGTGGAGGACAGCGCATACCTGAGGATGCGGCGGAGCTGTTGGCTCGCTTTGCGGGTGCCATGATGAGAGTTTGCGCCTGTTTTCTCAGATTGTCAGATACGTTTATCGGTCAGAGAGCAGGCGAGTTTCATGGTGAAAAGGGCAAAGACGATCGACTTGAGTGGAAGAGCAGCTAAGATGCCTGTTCATCCGTCTCTCATGGATCCGGGCGAGTGGAGCATTCGATCACAAGCAAGCAATCCTAGGACCCTAGTTCCTAGATCCCACCGCCCGCCAATGACTCGACATCCATCTAGGAGCGAGAATTAGAGGAGAGGAGAGGATAGCCGATAGATTGCCATGCCTTTTCTCTTTGTCGACCACATGTGAAGATGCCTTATAACCAGCAAAGGGGTTGACTTACAGCGCGTGTCTTGGTGAAGTTACGGAAGCTGTTCCTAAGGGCGGGGGAGCGGGCTGAAGTCAACAACATGGCCAACGCGAAAGACAGGCGATCAAAGAAGAAGAGTAGGAAAAGGTCGAGACGAGAGCCGAGACGAGTTGGGGTAGATATGTATGTAGGTATGTAGGTATATAGGTATGCGACAAATATTTGTCGGGGCTCTATATTAGAACAGCAATAGTGCCGGTTTCGCACACGACGCTTATTGCTCTGGCCTCGGCTCAGAAGACGGCAAGCTTCCAGAATGGAGTCGATCGTAGTGTAGGGGACAAGGGTAGACAGGCGCAATGATATCAGCCCAGCGCGAGACTTGTTATGGAGTAGTTGCTTGTGACCGAGACGTCACCCGGGCCCCCTCAAAAGCCTTGGGCCGAGGTACGAACTTTCAAGGGCCGACGGGACTGATGCGAGCTGGGCCAGGGGATGCCCTTTCCAGCCAATCACGACTTGCATCTATACCTAGATCCACCATCTCCGAGGCAATCATTTGAGCCTCTTCTGGGGAAATATGTAACTACATACGTACTCCAACCTGACTTATTACTGGGTAAGTAGTAGGTTCCTTACTATATAGGTACATTAGATCGCCGCCTTTAGGTAGGTTTCAACTACAAGGGTCAGACAAAGTCGAAGCATTTTCCTATCATAGTCAGCTTATTGTGCTCTGTTTAAAGTGCTCACATGTCTCCAGTCATTTTTCACAAGTAATCCATCAATCTCCCCTTGGCATAAGACAACACCACGTCAAAGCCTAAATCTAGGGTACCCCAGTTTTCCTTATTCGTGGGGAAGTGGAGAGAGCTCACCTCCATTTGATGTTACTTGTTCCCTTGGTCCATTTGACATCTTCCAAACCATTAAATCGTCATACGGAGGGAGTATTGGGAACTTGGTCCAGTACACTGTACCTTATATACTGTCTCTTCCCTGTTTGCCCGGCCATTGATGTGGTCTGGCATTCAGAACATGAACTACCTCAATCAATTATTGCAAACAGCAGAACTCAACATACATAATACAATCTAAAAGCCACCATGGATTACACAATGAGAGAGAGATCGATAGGCAGAGAGCATAACAGCTAATACAAAACATTCCAATTCGCCAATTTGCAACCCAACCGATCATTGATCAAATGATTTCTGCTGCGACAAAACCACCAAAGCATCTATACCATGTAACTACTAGTACACCATCCTCAGAAGACTATATTAACTTGCAGGCCATGTGCCCATCAACGGCCAAGTTGCTATTTGAAGAATACCCCAAGTTGTCTCTAGGCAGTGACTGTAGAGACCCTGAACGAGGTTGTGCTTCATTCTCATCCGTCACAATTGAACCAGCATCGCCCAGACGCAGCTCATATAAGCGACAGAAAGTGACACAACTTGAGATCGGCGATGATCCCGGCGCTTCAATTCCTTGTACCCAGACGCCGTGACTTTGATTCCAAGTGTCCAAACAGTGCTTTCCCCTAATGAGAGCTCACACTACCCAGTCTCAATTCCATCCATCATGCCTCATAGCTCTTGATTTGGCCATCACTGCTGGGAGGTGGGACAGCCTGCGCGCCTGGGACAGCCTGGAAGCTCAACCGGTCTCCTTCGCTCATAGCTTCTTGAGCAAGTCGTACGCCTTGTTCGCCTCCAACAGCCGCGGCCGCCTTCAGGCCCTCCTGCACTTCTCGAACCCTACGTCGAAAGGTTAATCGATCGAGGAACAGTTGCTGTCTTGCCCGTTCAAGCTCCCGTCGCTCCGCACGCAGGACAGCCTCCATCTCGTCGAAATACTTGAGCTTCAATTCAAGCCTTTGTAGTGTCACATTTGAAGCAGCGGAAACCAGGCGAGTCATCTCGCGTTCTTCATGAGATGCGAATCCGGAAGCCCTAGCACCTATCGAAGCCAGAGGAATGGATGCGAGCGCGTTGGTCTTTGTGGTCGTCGTCGTAGTTGTGGTTGTAGTCGTCGTGGTCTCTTGTCGGAGGTCAATATCCATAGAGTCACTCTTGGCTTTGCTGTCACCGTTGGCCTGGGAATCATCATCGGCTTTGTCACCGTCGAGCTGTTTGCGGAGCTTGCGCTTGAGCTCTTCGGCAGATTTGCTTGCGGCCGCTGCTGTACTGGCTGGGTCTGCCAAGCTAGCAAGAAAACCTACGACAGACATGACGGGGTTATCAACTTGGCTGAAGGGGAGCTGTCCTTGTTGAGGGCCAAGCAGAGACAGGCCAGTCGGGGCACTGATGGGAGCCTCAGAGTCCAAATACTTCTCCTCAATATCCAGCTGAAGGAATTGGAGAACACACTCTTCCCGTGTGCGGGTGCCCACATGCTCTGCAATCTCACCCCAATCGTCGTCGAATCGCTCAAGGCCTTCAAGGAGTCGCAGGATCTCGGCATCCGTCCAGGGAGCATCGCGGTCCAAGGTCGATGTGTAGGTGGGGTTCTCCATCTTGACATACATGTTGCTGTTATGGTTGGCAGGCAGGCGACCCTCGGTGAAGCAGTTAGGGCAAAGGTCATATTTGGCCTTGGGGTTAGCATCTGTATGGTTGCTGTGATAGTATATCCGAGTGCAATCGTTGCCGCACTGATGGCAATGAACCTTGACGATGGGGGTCTTGGTAGCATCATCGGCACCAGCTGCGCCATTGGTGGCTGGCGTCTCACCGTTGGTCTTGCCCTCAGTCTTGTTAATGAGGGTGTTCTTGGCATTGGCCTCGTAAATGTTTCGTCCAATTTCAAGGTTCTGTTCCCCTTTAGCGGGAGCGGCAGCAGCAGCCTTTTGGTCGGTATCTTGGCTCTTCTTGCCTTCCAGAACCACAGGGTCGGCAGAAGGTTGCCAAGCTTGTAGGCCTCGGGGAGTATCGCATATGATCTTGAAATGGCCAGTGAAAGGTGGTCCAACGTGTGATGGGCGTTGCTCGGCGTCAACCTATTGGATATCAGGAAAGCTAGAAATGCCGTGACAAAGTTCCTTACCTGATAGTTGATCAAGCCCCACTGCTCCAAGAAGGCGTGGACGCGCATAATGGCACAAACATCACCAGCCAAGTTCCTGCGGCAGGCTGTGACAGTCAGATATTCAACAGGGTTGAGGCGATATGTGTTTATCATAAAATCGCGGTAATCCTTGTAGACAGCTGGTGTTTTGCTCCGGTTACGATTGTTGAAGAACTCGGCCATAGCTTTACGCTCGATTTCGTGAATAGCATTCATGTCGAACCAGGTACTGTAGCTGGGAAGGACAATCGCGTGAGTCTGCGCGATGAGATGGTCGCGAGCAGCCGACTCAACAACCTCCTTTGACTTGGATTCTTGGCCTTCCGTAGCGGTCACTCCATCCTCCTTGGTCTTGGTATCATCAGCGGGCGCATCGTTCATCTCCTCATCGCCTCGAGCTGGATGTCTCAGTAAATATTCCATCATATTTCAAATAGTCTGGTTACCTGGCGCAGGAGTTGTACTATCCTGTTTGATGTTCGACTCAGTAGCCAAACCCTCGGACATCTGGATGTCTATTTCCCGTGAGTGACATGTTTAATCGAGGGAGCAGCAATCGAAATGCGCACATACCTTCGCTGTCGCCTGCACCTGACTCTGGCTGCAGGGGAGGTTGGGCGAGGATAGGGTTGCTGTTGGGCGATGCACCGTTGCCAGGCGAGCCATAGGTAGCAGAGTCGTCCATCTTTATGGTTATCGCGATCAGACCGCGAGCGGTAGTTCAGGACGGCGAATCAATCGAGCGCGCACAATCAGATTATTGTGCGATATTTGGCGAACAGAATTATCACAAAACAGAGAGATGACTGTTCGTACGTCGTCGGGAATTCGATGTCGCTAGCGTCGTGATGTTGATGGAGTCTGGCGATGAGATGGGTCGCGTCTTGGAGAAATTTTGGCGCGAATTGACTGGCCTCAGCTTCGTGACATCTGGACGCGCAGTTCCAGGGGAAACAAGCTGCATCACGTGGTATCTGTATTAGCTAAGCATTGTGCACTGACCCGCTCCGTAGGTAGTAGCTTAATCCATTAACAAGGTCCAGATGACAACGATTGATTGTTCACATCAGATGCTTTCTGTTTATTGAGGCTACAGCTGTTTTCTATATGCAGCTGTTTTAGGTTTCCTGATGAGATTTTTCTCGTCAATTGGTTTAGTCGTGAGCTTGTCAACGCAGTTCTTAACATTCAGACGCAGACTGAGATCCAGCCTATACCTAGCGGTTACCTTCATGGTACCGTCCATGATCTTACACAATAGGACAAACCAGTCTCAGATCAACAGAATGAAGGGTAATACAGAAACTCAAATATCTTGTTCAGTTTGAAAACAAATCAATGTAGCTGTTTTATGATACTCAAGCTGTCATGTGAATGAATATCACTTGAGCCGATTCGGCATTCTAGTCCACATGCCGTCGGTTCCCGGTCCGGCCGATGGCGGCGGTAGAGCCAGTGGCCTCGACCTCGGGCCGTTAACAACCGTCGCCGACTTAACCTGCCTTACCTTACCTACCTACATCACTCACTCTTGGACCTGGAAAGGCAGTTGAATTGCCATCACCACAACTCAACCACACCCTCACGATGCTCCCGATCGCGAAACGAGTGCTGGCACAAAGGGCCACTGGCCTCATGGCGCGCGCGCATGCCTACAGCCTCGGCGCACAACGGCAGCGCCTACAATCCACATTGGCAATCCTCGAACAGAAGGATGGTGTACTCAACCACAGCTCGTTGAGCGCCTTCACAGCTGCGAAGAAGTTGGGTGGGCCAGTACACGGATTTATTGCTGGCAGCAACATCAAGCCCGTGGCTGAGGAGATTGCCAAAGCTGAGGGCGTGGAAAAGATCATCGCTGTCGATAACAGTGCATATGAAAAGGTTGGTGGAAAGGTCCATGAATCTAATTGCACACGCTAACACTAACTCCCCATCAAGGGTCTCCCCGAGAACTATGCTCCCCTCTTGGTTGAGAATATCAAGAAAGGCGGTTACACACACGTCATCGCAGGCCACACTGCATTCGGCAAGAGTGTCATGCCTCGAGTGGCCGCTCTGCTCGATTCGCAGCAGATCTCAGATATCACAGCAATTGAGAACGAGAACACATTCGTCCGTCCCATCTACGCCGGTAACGCGATCGCCACCGTTGAGTCTTCAGACTCTGTCAAGGTTATCACCATTCGAGGAACTGCCTTCGCCGCTGGCCCCCTAGAGGGAGGTTCCGCCACCGTCGAGGATGGGGTTGACTCCAAGCCCGAGTCACCTACTGAGTGGGTGTCGGAAGATTTGGCCAAGTCAGACCGTCCTGATCTTTCGACTGCAAGCCGCGTCGTGTCCGGAGGCCGTGGTCTCAAGTCCAAGGAGGAGTTCGACAAGGTCATGCTTCCCCTCGCTGATGCCCTTGGTGCTGCTGTCGGTGCCTCTCGTGCTGCTGTTGACAGTGGCTATGCCGATAACAGTCTGCAGGTGGGTCAAACAGGCAAGGTTGTTGCTCCTCAGTTGTACATGGCCGTGGGCATTTCGGGTGCGATTCAGCATCTTGCAGGTATGAAGGATAGCAAGGTCATTGCTGCTATTAACAAGGATCCCGATGCTCCTATCTTCCAGGTTGCCGATGTCGGTCTGGTTGGTGACTTATTCGAAAAGGTACCTGAGCTGACTGAGAAGGTCAAGAGCTCCTAAGCATCTAGATGTACAGGTTGTGAAGTACAGAGTGATGTAATATACAAAGAGTCAAAGTGCCCGTCTCTGGTATCATCCAAGGACAGCCAACATTTCATCCGTGCTTGTGAACTTTTCTCTCTCTTTTCCATTCTTTTGCCCACGCTCTCGTTCTGCGCGGTCAATCTGTCTCCAGTCGTCCCAAGCAACAGCTCGACATGTTGATGGCCCAGCATCGTGTCTAAGGCCCTCCCACCCTGTTACACTGTCATGATTTGAAGCGTTGAGGAAGCGACCGCCTGATAGCCAGTCGTGAACGATCGCATCACCTGTCGTGAAGGCGTCCTGCATAGTTGATGCGATCACTCCAGTCGGGCCGTTCTTGACCCAACCGGCGCAGTATACTCCGGGGATCCTTTCATTGTGAGCACCTCCAGCGTGCGTATCAGAAACCATCCTCGTCACTCTACCAAGGCCGTCGTTGCCGACGACCCCGCGACGATCGTCAAATTGAATACCGATTTCAGCAAACCCGGGCAGAGCTACGGATTTGTATCCAACCGAGCGGAAGACAACATCAGATGGCAGGATAGCGGTCTTGCCAGTGGCTTTGACAGATGACTTGGGGTCAAATGGTGCTGCGAGTTCTGTAATGTCGAATTCAGTACTTGCCACCTTGGATGGGGCATCTTGGTTTCCGAGAAAATGCTTTGGTGAGAGACAGCTATCCAGAGACCATGACTTGAAAGCTGTCTCGTGGGGGGTTGATGAGCCCCTCAACAGGACTTCCATGAGTCGTTTTGAGGCACGTGGCAAAGACTTCAGATCCTCGGGAACGAGCGATCGATTGAAGGGTAAAAACCCTACGTCTCTTAGTTTCATGAGTTCCCGCACCTCTTTGATGGTGAATGAAGCCTGTCGTACCTATGTTAGAGCTGTGATGATTAAGCCATCAATAGCGAGACATACCTGCATCGGCCCTCTTCTTCCTACTACATGGACTCTCTTGACTCTGCTTCTCGACAGCGTCTCAAGCGCCTTCTCTGTAATGTCTGTTTTTCTGAGAACGTCGATGTCTTCCAAAAGCATTCGTGCAACATCGAGAGCAACGTTTCCTTGACCGATAACCACAGCTTCTTCGGCTTGTGAGAGGTCCAGGTCTAAGCCCGAGCATCCAGGAAGACCGTTGTACCATCCTACAACTTCGCGCGCTGAGTGAATACCGCTGAGTGTCGGTTCGCCTGGGATACCGAGCTTTTTGTCTTGGGATGCTCCATATGCGAAAAGAACAGCATCATAGTGCTGCATGAAGCTATGCAACTCTACTGTGCAATGCTTCGAAGAGTTGCCAGGATGGCCAATAGAAACATTACCAATGAATGTGAAATTGGGCTGTGATGCAATTTCATCAAACTTATCTTGGCAATTCTATTATTGTGTGAGCGAGTTAGAGTATCCTAGTCTACTAGATGTTGTATAGGGTAACCCACCTTGACTTCAGGGTGATCTGGAGCAACGCCATGACGAACCAAACCGAACGGTACAGGAAGACTCTCATACATGTCAACTTTCACTCCTGACACTTTCCCCATTACTCGGTAGGCAGTATAGAACCCGGCCGGTCCAGATCCTACTACTGCCATGCGAAATGGCGCGTCCGGAGATCGAGAGGTTTGCTGAAGCGCAGAGGAGAAACATCGACCAGGAATTCCATTTGAAGCCAGAGGCACAGTATCGAGGCGACGGAAGCGCCGTGCTATTGAGCACATCATCATTCACGGCTGGTGAGAATGTTTCGATATTGTACCTTAATACTCAGAGAACGTCTGAGAAGTCTTAGTTATATTCATCCAATTAACAACGGGTCTATCTATTACCGACCGGCCTTGGCCGGGGTCCGACCTCCGATGCGGCGGCACGTTGCTGTGCCAACACGGCCCGCCCCATGTACACAAGTTTCGTCAGAGACATACATGCGACGCCATTGTTCTCAACAAGACCCTCCCTCCCTCGGCTCCCCAGTCTCTCGGATAACAATCTCATTATATCGACTCGCCTGTGGTGCGTGATTTAACAAACGTCCATTCCCCGGGGCCCATATCTTATTGTCTTCATTCCAGCACGAGGCGCACAATACAACCAACAATTAACTATCGCGCAACTTCAAGCGCATCGCGCTGCGACTACAGATATGGCTCCGTCGCAAGCGCCGTTTCTTTACAGCGCCGTCCGCAGCGACTCGCGCTTCCCGGAGCCCAAGTTTGATCCCAAGGCCGTCACAAGAGCAAGCTGGGAACCTCCCAAGCCGCGAAAGAAGCCCGATGGACCGCTTGTGTCTTTCAACACGCATCCTGAGTGAGTACTATGACATTGCCTCAGCGCCGGATCTCTATGCTAACTAACTATTCCTCAGCATGCACCAGGTTCTTACCTATAGGACCAACGAGTATGCTTCTATGAGCCCGCGCAGCAAGAGCTTCATCAAATGGCTCCGTCATGTTCAATCCGGGTTGCGCGTATTGCAGCTGGTATCAGCTCTCGGAATCCTTGCGCTGATGATCCTGATTGACAAGGTGCCCAGTCTGGAGGGCTGGGTTATGAGAATTACCGTAAGAGCCTAACCCTCTCACAATATTTGCAAGCTGTAACTGACTGACTTATGATATAGCCTGGCGTTGTGATATTACACTGCATCTATGGAATTTACCATCTCTCTCGTGACGCCGCAGGACGATCGCCTGCGTCTTCTGCATCCTATCAGCTCTTCTGCGGTGTCACCGACCTTGGTGTCGCTCCTCTCTACGCCTTTGGTGCCCTATCGGTGCGCACCAAGAGTGAAGACTGGGTTACCCGCCTCTCGGACCAATCGCTCATGAATACCTTCAAGCCTGTTCTGTTCTACACCTTTGTTGCAGCCGGTGGTCTCCATCTCATCAGCTTGGCGATCGCCGGTTGGCTGGGCTTCATGTTCCGCAAGATCAGCTTGATGCCTCCTGATATGAACCCTCTCGAGAGCCACCTGACTGCTCGACCAATGCACAAGAGGAACAAGTCGTCGGTGATGACCGCTAGCACCATGGACAGTGATGCCCGCCTGTCGACGCCCCGAAGCGCTCGCCGGGAATCTCTCGTGCCTCAGGAAGGTATTCATGACGGCATTGAAGCACCACGCGCCATTCCTTTCACCCATACCCGCAACGGTTCGAGCACGACAATTGGAACTCGAGACTCCCGTACCAAGTTCCCGCCACCTCCACAGTATCAGAGAGGCCCTGGAAGTCCTCGTCGGGAGCGTCGCGATTCGGCTGCTTCAAGGGCCACTACACGAACTACTGCCACCCGTTCAATTTGCCACGATGCTTATAGCGAGATTCCCCTCGACGACCAGGCAGGGTCTCGCCCATCCAGCAGCTACAACAGACATAGTCAACCTCGCCCGGCTAGATTCACCGAGACATGGATGCCTACCGACTCACTCATCTCCCGAACGAATCAACGAAACCGTGAACTGGAAGCGGCAAAGACAAGTGCTGCGAACCGCGAGAACAAGTCATATGAGGCCTTAGCTCAACGATACGCGCATGACGATTCTGATTCCGAATATGGTGATGAAAACAACCCATCTTACGACCTTGGTGTTAATGGCGATGAGCTTCGCCCTCATCCCCTTCGCCTGAACCCCCCTGCCGCACAGCAAGAACGCAAATCCCCTCCTCGCGCCAAGACACCCTTCTTCCCGTTCAAGAACTCATTGACCGATATCAGCACAAACGCAAGACGTGTCAGTGCGAGCAGGGATATCACCGATGAGAAGCCAGCGTTGGCTCCCCGCAACCGTCAGAACTCTATCCAACCAGAGTCTGAGTTTTATGCGAGATCATACGGAGAACTTCAAAGTGCAACCCCGCCTATTATGATTGGCAGCGATAATCGCAAGGTTTCCACGGGTAATGATTACAACCAGAACACTTCCACGGCATATGGGCGACGTAATGTTAGTGGTAAGATGGTAGAGGAAGGCCGAGCGGCAGGGAACCGATATTCTTTTCTCGATGGCCGTAACCCCCTCGCGGAAAGGAGATGAGACTACGCGAATACATGTTTGGCTGTTTGTTCATGATTTTTAGATGCAGGATGCGTCAAAGTTTGAATGTTTGGTAAGGATAAGGTTTGGGGACAGGGAAAGATATCCGGATATGTAGTTTCTTAGGTAGTTTTGGTGTTTGATAATACAAAAGTCTCAAATCATGAATTTCTCCCACATCCGACCGCTACTGAACAGTGCTATTCGCCATTCAAGTACGCTCGCCAAGATACTGATGGACCTTGCAAGTTGTCATCCCTCCACCCTTTCGCATCCCACGAGTCCAATTGACACAGATGTCTCATTGTTGGACGGCCATGCGGGCAGTTCCAAGGCTTGTCCAGCTCTGCCATATGCCGCACAAGCGTCTCCATTTGCCCATGCGTCAAAGCCTTCCCAATCATGACGCTGCTGCGACATGCCCTCGATGCAAACATCTTCCTCACTTTAGAGGGGCGGGGTATATGCTTCGACTCAGACGATTCTTCGCCAAGCAATGCTATCAGTTCTTCAAGGTCAGTGATCGAGAAGGTCACCTCGCGACTCATGGGGAGCGCCAGCACTTCACACCTTGAGCCCACGGGTTCATCTCCAGTCATGTCGACATGGACCTTGAACCCATTAGCCTCAATGGCAGGGATATTTTGTAATACAATTTCTTCTTCCAGTGCTGTCAGCTCTAGCCTTTTCGGGTGGACTAGTCGTTGAGACTGTACTGTCTGAATCTCTTGCAACCTCTCAAAGTTATACTTCTCGTCTGTCGCGTGCTGGTCAATGATAAACAACTCATCCTTCTGAGCTACCTCCAGGTCTTCTTCCGACCTGGTGCTCGCGGGACGTGTTGCAATGATGAAACCCATGTTAAATTGCCCGGCTATTTTCATTTTTAGAAAGTCCTTGCGAGCTATAGTAAGTGACAATTTCTCTTCCGCATTGGCTGCCGCAAGATCTGTCACTTCATCATCGACAGTCGTACAGTCTTGAATTGGACTAAGGCTGTGCCTCCATGATTCCAACCCCAGCTTTATGAGACTTTCGTCCGTTCGTAGGTGTTGTAGTAGCTGGGCTGTAGACTCTTTCTTCCGTACACTAGACTTGAGAGATTGAGTCTTATGATCCGTTGTGGCAGGTTCCCTCGCAAATGTGAAGGGCGTAATATCAGACAAGTCTTTTGCTTCTGTCTGTTTGCCTGGCCTATCGTCCCCAACAAGTGATATAGCTGACTCACTGACAGCTTTTCCATCCTTGTTCGTGTTGGATGTGTCACTGTCGCTGTTTATATCTGTGCCTTCAGAGTCGGAGATTTCATCACCCTTGTCACCCTCGCCCGCTTGCTCTTTACGAAAAGATATCTTCCTGTCTATCTGGCCGCTGCCAGCTGCGTATATCTGTGTCAGGCGGCTTCCGAAAGAAGGCTTTGGATCGTCAACCTCCATTTCGTCCTCAGAAACAGCCACATCATTCGCATGATCATCAGGGATACTCGCAGCATCCTGTATGATCTCATCACCAATGACTATCGTAGCGGCATCAGATCTTGCCTTTTCCCGTGGCGTTTTCAACGGGCTAGTATGTGAGCTCCCGCCCTGCCCACGCCTCAGTGGTCTCGTAGCAGGAATCTGGGGCTCAGTCTCAAGCAATTCCGATGACTTCCTCTTGGTGGGAGAAGAGTCAGTCTTCGTGACACTGTTTACCTTCAGTTGCTTGTTAAAATCGCGCACAGGGAGTGGCTTCCCAGCATCATTTTCATCACTGTCTGAGGAGAGCGAGGAACTCCCGATAAATAGGCTTGGCTCTTCTCGCCTCGTGGAAGGACGTACGGGTGGACTTTGATTCTGTGCGAAAGTTGACCCTGTGGTGCCTCGGTCTTTTGGCCGCGACGTGGATCCCATCTCTACCCATCCACTGATCAGATTTTGACTACTCATGTTTTTCTCTAATGATTTTGACCCGCCAACCCTCCTTACGGCACCAAGTGGCACCTTGGCAACGGGACTGCTTTCGTCACTGTCTTCATGTGATTCGACTTCAGGCTGGGAATCATCCAGGGGCTTCTGAGGAGTGATCGATAATGGTTTGAAGGGCGTGTTAGTAGTTGACTGCTTCTCAGTGAGGTTCTTAAAAGGTAAAAGCTGAGAGGTCGGGACTGAGTAATCTTGAGAGTCGAAAAGGGTTGCCAGGGAAGTGCGTAGGTTATCAAGCAGTTGGTTTTGATCATGTAACAATATACTCCTCTTGTCTGGACTGACATTGACGTCGTACATGTGGGTATCGAGCCGAATATCCGCTAGAATAAAAGGAGCTTGCGAGCTGTTGTAAGCCTTGTACACCTCGTTAAATGCCTTTGCGAATTGGGGCAAGCCACATGGCCTCCCGTTCACAAAGAACATCTGGCGATCTGGAGTTTGGCGTCCATCACCATGAGAAGGCCGGGAAACATGTCCCACGATACGGACATCCCTAGAGCTTGATTTATGGTTTGGGTCAATATGCAAAGCTGGACCGCCTGTGGAAGGATGCATTTCCAGAGTCAAATCGAGGGGCACAAGGACCGTCATCGTCTTTGCACCAAAGATATTGATGATGTTTTCTCTTGTAGTCGGGTTACCCTTGGTCGAAAATAGGTGAATTCTTTTCCCTTTGGTTGGTTGCTGAGACACGGAGAATTTGAGATTGGTTTGAATACAAGCGTATTGTCCAAGGAGGGCGATGACCTTATTCCACTCTCGCTTTATGTTTCGCTCAAGCTCACGCCGACGAACAGGCAGGTTATGGAAGAGACGCTCGACTGAAACGGTTGTGCCTTTTGAAGATGCAACAACTGCAGTTCCTTTGAGGGCTCCTGATGGCTCGAAGCTGAGCTTGGTCCCCTTAGGAGCTTCGCCCTGCTGGCAAGTCGTGATGGTCACAATTGATAAAGCACATAATGAGGCCAATGCCTCACCCCGGAAACCAAATGTCTCTAACGTAGCTATATCCGAGTATGAAGAGAGCTTTGATGTATGGTGCTTGAGAGCCACTGATGGATAGTTGGCAGGGGCGATACCAGACCCATTGTCAGCCACCTCGATGAGATCAAGTCCTTGGTTTTTGAAACGAACATCTGTGGGAGGGTCAGTCAGAATACTCCATTCATTGCTGCCGACGGATTGTTCAATCGGAACGATCGGATGCCTACCTATGCTTGTTGCCCCAGCATCGACGCTGTTCTCAACCAGTTCCTTCACAACAGAGCAAAGGTCAACTATAACCTGGCCGGACTGGATCTGATGAACCTGGGAAAGTTAGCGTATTGATATGAGCGATTGTGAATAAGTCATGTACCGTGCGTCCATCGATCTGTTTTATAGTTGCCATGTGGGCCTTTTCACACAGAGGTTCACGCAGGACCTCGCACACAATACCAACAACGCAGCCAAGGGTGACGAGACCTCAATGCGATTATGATTGCGGCACCATTTGAAGGTTGTGGCAAAATCGTCGCCTTATTTTCTTTTGCAGATGTGCAGATTGAAAAATCGAAATCAGACTCAAGTACTCATCTGCTCCGTCTATCTTTCATCATGACGGGTCCTAGGTGCCATACAAGGCATGCATGAATACAAATTGTGTGAAGCTCTTACATGGATGGAGGACCCACCCAACCTCTCACGGAAAGATACTCCCTCATTTATCGCATATTCCTATAACGGGCCGGTCGCCAATGCTGTGAATTCATCTCCCGTCTGGTCAGGTACTAGGTACCTAGCTAAGGTATGTAGGTGCCTACCAGGTATGGAGATAAACAGGACCAACCGTAGATGCACTCGACGAGATAAATTTTGCGTCAGACTGAAGCTTCGACCTATGAGATTTCTTTTTCGTTATGTGCCTGCATGGAGAGGGTGACACTGCATTTCCAAAATCCCGCTCCGAGACAGCTTCAGACAAGTTCAGGAGCAAAGATACGAAATACAGCTATGAATTTGTAGTACTTATAATTACTGAGTCTCACGCTATCAGAAGGAAGATATAGGATAACGATAGGTCATGGGAGACATTGGATGGAGGTCTCCTGGCCTTGGACCTGCCTGCGTCAAACAGTCTCGCTTGAGCTACAGAGTACGGAGTACGTCTTGAGGCTTTCGCTTTCGCGAGCAATGACGCAAGAAGGAGATAAGAATTGAGTTCCCAGCCTTCCAATGTAAATCTGTAGCTTACAAGATATAGGTTATGGAGCTACTGAGTCCGGACGGAGAAGGCTTAGCGACGCCATCTTGGGCCCTAGTATAAAAACCACTTAATATGCGGCTCCACAAACAAGAACCTGCACGCACCGATTCTCCGTCCCAGTTCCGATGGGCAAGACATGTCATGTTCCTAATTTTCCAAGCTTTCTTCCGAGTCCAAGGAAGCTATCACTGGCCAAGACGGAAGACGGGCTTGGTGAGGCACTACTTGCAGCCTAACGCGGGACTAAAGAGGGAGAGGCGTTGGCGGTAGGCTGCGGAGCTAGGGAACTTGTGAACTGTCGTGCATTTGGAGTGACGCAGTTGGCTCTTATCTTGAAGGCCAAGCAGCCTCTCAGCGCAAAGGGCGGATGAAGCGTCTGTGACGACGCTATCCGCGTCCAGTCATGAGCATTAATCGAAAGGCTGGTCGAGATATAATAGTTTTTGCCCAACAGACTCGGTACCTAGTAACCGGCTGTGAACATGATAATTTAAATGCGAAGCAGCCGTATCCGTAGATACACTAGCTTGGCTTCACAAATGATCCTCCAGAAAACGTTTGACGAGCCTGTAATTAAATGCCTGCAGAAAATCCCTGCCACGAGGCAGGACGACGAGGTGATTGATGACCAATTCCCTGTCAATTTCCATCCATGGCTTCTTGTTGGGGTTTCTCCCGCTAATGGCACAGGCTTCTCCAAAAGTGTGGCGCTTAAAAGCCAGCCCCCCATGGAAGGGAAAAAAAGGGGACACACAACGTTTTAGTGGTTCCGACTCGGCTGATGAGTGGGAGAAGCCATCGACACATCCAATCCAATTTCCCGCTCACATTCATTGGGTTCAGAAGGGACTGGGGAATCGGCATGTGGCATAAGATAGTTAAGTTAGTTAGTTAGTTAGCACTCTGTACTTACTCACTTACCTACTTACCTACCCATTTGCCTTTTTAACTTATTTTGAAGATCCATCTTGCTTTTAATCAATTTGTTCGTTCGCTAATAAGTCAAAATTAGCTGCAGCCACTGTCGTTCTCGCGGTTTCTATCTAAATGTATTCGTCGTTGCAAACCTACTAAATAAAAAGCTTGGACGAATATTCGTTCCGTCGCTACCTCGCACTGGATCCATGTTGGAGAGTCTAGAAAGTGGTCAAACCACCACAACCCCCGGTTGCATCTTGTCGCAAACGGGTCTTCTGCTGTTACGAAATCTCCAATCGCGCCTTCACCGACCCTCACTAAAATAAAACCCCTGCTGGGTTTCTCTCGTGGTTCTCTACCTACCGAACCTGTCCGTCCTAGCCAAGCGAATATTGTAAGCGTCGTTGGCTCCTTCGTCCTTGATCTTTAATCTTAGCTTCCACCTTCAACCTCGACCTCGACCTCAACCTTGACCTCAGCCTTGGCCGGACCTCGTTTTACCGAAGTCGTCCCCAATTAACCTAAAGATCGCCGCGACCCTCCTCGACACTTGGGCAGTACAGCATCTCTCCCTCTATATTAATTTCTGCCTCCCCTCGATTCAGGCTCGCGGCGAGTCTTTACGCGCCTTATCCATGAAGAGGCGCTCCTCCGGGTTGGCCGACGACGGTGACGAATCCTCCCTCGACTCCGATATTCCGGACCCCGATCCTAATTCAAAAACGCGCACATCACCCGCACGAGCTCGAAGACCGAGCAGTCTCAATTGGAAGCCCTCCAACGACCGCAATGGCGGAAACGGCCAGCCTCGCGAAGAGCCTCGCCAAACCACCACCTTAAAGCCCACCTCTCTTGCAGCACCATCCACCCCCGACATGGCTCTCGCTAGGACACCGACGCAGTCTCCGTCGCCGAATCGACGCATACCCCATCCACGGTTCTCCATCGTTGTCTTGCTCACTTCTGCATTGGGTATCGTCATTCTTATCAGTATCCTAAGGTCTCTTGTGACCAGTCAACTCGATCCAAAGGGTTGCCGGATGTCGTACATGCGCCCATCATATGTGCGCTTCACCGAGTTTGATACGGAACATACACGCTTTGCAACCAAGTATTCGTTGTATCTGTATCGAGAACAAGGCATAGAGCCACCGGACAAGGTACGTCGAAGCGTCTTTCGCCCAGCATCTCGTTCGTATGGTAACTAAACTCGCACGTTGATAGCTTCTGGGCATCCCTGTATTGTTCATCCCCGGAAACGCAGGCAGCTATAAGCAGGTCCGTCCAATCGCTGCCGAAGCTGCAAATTACTTTCACAATAACCTTCAGCACGATCATGGCGCTCTTGATGCCGGCATCCGGAGTTTAGATTTCTTTACAGTGGATTTCAACGAGGATATCACAGCATTTCATGGCCAGACGCTACTCGACCAAGCCGAATACCTCAATGAAGCTGTTCGCTACATACTGTCGCTTTACTCTGACCCCCAACGCGCAACTCGAGAGGGCCACCTCCCTGATCCAACATCAGTTATCGTTTTGGGACACTCTATGGGCGGAGTGGTCGCAAGAGCTATGCTTGTTCAGCCTAATTACCAAACGAATTCGATCAACACGATTATCACAATGTCGGCGCCGCATGCTCGCCCCCCTGTCACTTTCGACGGGCAAATAGTTCAAATTTACGATGAGATCAACGATTATTGGCGTCAGGCTTATTCGCAAAAATGGGCAAACAACAACCCTCTGTGGCATGTTACTCTGGTTTCGATCGCTGGTGGTGGGTTAGACACGGTGGTTCCATCAGATTATGCAAGTCTCGAGTCTCTGGTCCCTCCGACACATGGTTTCACTGTCTTCACAACCGGTATACCGACTGTCTGGACAAGTATGGACCACCAGGCTATTCTTTGGTGTGACCAGTTTCGGAAAGTCATCACCAAGACTCTCTATGATATTGTCGATGTTCATCGAGGATCGCAAACCAAGCCGCGAGCTGATCGAATGAAGACTTTCAAAAAGCGATTCTTGACAGGAATGGAGCCAACTATGGAAAAGGACTTGCCACTGAAAGAAGCCACCACTCTTCTGACATTGAGCGACGACTCAAACTCGATTCTTCCAGCAGGACAGCGACTCGTCCTTAGTCAAATCGGCCAGCAGCCCAAGCCTCGAGCTCATCTGCTTCCTATCCCACCGCAGGGATCCCCCGAGGTCAAACGATTCACTGTTCTTACGGATGCTGCTTTAGACGAAGCTGGTGAAAATGGCAAGTTGGAAGTCTTGTTCTGCAGCGTATTCCCCTTCCAATCTGGGCAAGCCACATCGCTATATCCATTCCAAATTGATCTCTCGACCGATGATAGCGGCTCGACAAGGCTTGCTTGTAAGAACGCTGCATCAGACCGGATTCTGCTGCCTGCATCCACAGCCTCGTCTAGATATCCTTTCTACCTCGACCGAGAGCGAGAAATTGTCCCTTTCTCATACCTTCAATATGATCTCGACCAGTTACCCGATCACCAATTTGTGGCTATTATAGAGAAGTCTGTTTCAAGCACGCGCAGTTTCTTAATTGCAGAGTTCAGCGATCAGTCTGCGTTTTCGAAGAAAGAAGACGCAAGTCTAGCGAAACTACTTTTATCTGGAACCACCGTGGACCTGCCTGCAAACCGGCCTCTGACTACAGAGGTCAATATCGCCTCGTTGCAGTCAGCTCTTCTTGCCTACAAGCTAGAAATCACAAGTCCCCATTGCCAAGCTGAAAAGGCACTCTTCAGCCCTTTGGTCCGACAATATCTTGATCAGCCATACGAGTCCAAGTATTTTGTCAACGCTCAGTCTGTCGATGTCAGTTTGCATGGCGTGGCTCCCTATCTTCCCCCTTCGCTGGGATCTGGGGCTGAAAAGGGTGTTACGTTTCAAGTTTGGACAGATCCTTCATGCGGCTCAAATATTCACCTTCAAATCAAGCCTGATTTCTGGGGTAGCCTCGGCAAGCTCTACATGAGGTACCGGACCGTCTTTGCCGCTTTCCCTATGTTAACGGTTGCTCTCGTTTTGCGCAAGCAGTTCCGCGTTTACGACAGCTCAGGGGTTTTCATCTCATTCTCACAGAGTCTGGATTTGTGTCTCCGTCAATCGATACCGCTACTGCTCGTATCTCTGACGCTCTTGTCCATGTCAATGGAAGGAGTTCCAGCTACCTGGTTCGGCAGATGGTGGTGGTACCAAGCGCCTGCTACGCCCTTATCCATTGACTTTCATCGCCACGACATTCTTATTGGGACAGACGATCCCTTCTTCTGGTTTCTTGTTCCCCTGATTGGTGTCGTTTGCATTGGTGTTTGTGCCATGGTTCACTACATGACCAAAGCCTTCACGCACGTCCTTGGCTTCCTTTATTGGACTCTAACCCTACTCCCCCTCTCAAGCGGAGCTGAAGATGGTGGAGTAGCAAGAACACCTGCATTCGTCCCGTCAACCCCCAAGAGGCGTATGATCACGACAGCCATTCTTCTGTTCCTCGTCTGGACATTCATTCCCTACCAATTTGCCTACCTGGTGGCATGCCTGGTGCAGCTTTTCACGGTGATACGAGCTCTTCGTATCAACGAAAATGCCCCTTCAGATGCAAACTCGAATTACTACCACTATGCACACTCCGTCCTGCTTCTAATGCTGTGGATTCTCCCGATCAATCTACCCATCCTGGCAGTATGGATTCGCAACTTGGCTGTTCATTGGCTGACGCCATTTTCTTCACACCACAATGTTCTTTCAATAATGCCTTTCATCCTTCTGGTGGAGAATCTGACAACAGGCAAGATGGTGCCCCAAGTTGGTAGACTTTTTGGTTATGTAACGAGCCTGCTTCTTTTCGCGACTGCGCTCTACGCCGCCATGTACGGGATCTCTCACGCGTATATGCTTCACTACTTGGTGAACATCATTGCTGCTTGGCTAGTCGTGTTGCATTCTACTAAGGACCCCTTCTCCCTAAGCGGACTTGGCGCGATTTTTGAGAGCAGCCCAACGGAGGAACACAAAAAGTCTAAAGCTTCTTTATGAAGGACTCGATGACCATGATCATCCCGTGGGTCATAATGTCTCCTGTTGCCACGCTTTTGTGCGTATCATCACGTAGCATTGTACAAGGCACGACCATTTTGCGAACCATACACTACCTACTTTGTTTTCTGTTCTCACGAATTGCTATTCTTCCTGGTTGGTTTGCAGCGCGGGCTTGCCCGGTAATACCTATTTATTTTGCATGGTTCTGGAATCAACGTCTGCTGAACTTCTGCTGATAGACAGCGTTGTACGCCCCCTCTCGGCACCAGGCCACGATATGAGCATTTTTTCGGCGTTTTATGGGTAGATGGCACAATAAAGGGAAAGTTGGAAGAGCCTGGCTTCATTTGCAGGTTGTCAGTCACCTTTGCCCATTTTTGGCTTTGGTTCTTGTTCGAACGCTACCATTCTTAGAAATGGCAGGATGGTGGAATAATTCTAATGTCGAGCCTCGTTTTGATGATTGTGAAATAAGACCTTGGATATGTGAACGAGGCATCATCAATCATGAGACAGTAAACTTTGATTTGCATATAATCTCCAATGAGACTTTCTCCATAATAATGTTCAAGTTATGGCTTAACTGTGAAATCGAAACGCCAGTCTATCTTCTCGTCTACTAACGTCCAAACTGTAATCCCAAGTTCAGGAGAGCAATCTTCATAAACGCCGTTGAAGCTCCAAGTACGATATAGTAGAATGCCACCGGGATGAGGCAAAAAACACAAACTTCAGCATATGCTACAATTGAGCACTCCTAATCCTCTTCGTCACCCTTGTACATTGCTCTTAGATGTTTGTTATGCCGGTGACGGATCGCCCAAAGAGTGATACCCGTTCCCGCGCAGCAGGAGATGAGGGTGACCCAGTAAGCAGAGCGATAGCATTCGAGTCCAACTGAGCAGAAACGCTCACCGTCTGGTCCAACAACACTATGCTGATCGTAGATTCTGCCATAAAAGATATTAAAAATGTTGGACGAAATAACGGGAGCCATGGTCAAGAAGCCCCAGTTCTGACTTAATCCTCGAACACCAAACATTTCGGCGACAAGAGAAGGAGACACGCCGAATAGGAAGCCATAGGCAAGTCCTGATGGGCCCGAGACCAGCCCAAGGAGTTGTGGGTTCTCAATATTCAATGCGCACACTTGAGCGAAGATGAAAACTGCGCAAGCGACGACAAGACACCAGAGCCTACTGGCGTGAAGCTTGTTCACCAAAAAATCCGAGCCCACGCCTAAAGCTTATCGTTAGAACTGGGGAAAGAAGCCGAGGGTTATCATGCGACTCACCACTCAATAGTCTACCCAAGAAACTGCAAATAGAGAGAGTCGATACATGCATTTGTTGCCGATGAACGAGAAATTCGTCAGTGACATTTTTGTCATAGTGTTTCCAAAGAGCCTTGGCGTCGTTGCCGATGTTGCTTGAGACATGGTCAGCTGAGCAATCCGAAAAGCGATGGGAGCTAATCATACTTGATGGTCATGAGACCAACACCAGCCAAAATAGCCATGATGACAAAAAGGTGCCAAAAACTGACACAGCGCACGAGAGCAAGACCCCGAATGTCTACATGATGAGATCCACCGCTATTAATATCACTACTTCTAAGAGTGGGTTGTCCGGGTCGAGATATCAGGGGGGACGTCTCGCCGACCTCGAGGTCTTCGGGATTCTCGGGGGCGACCACAAGGCCAAATTCAGGCGCAAATGATATTCCAGGAGAGCCCGTCGGATCTGGGGCGTCGGCGGGGGCGGTTGATGAGGATGCTACAGCGGGTGCATGGGAGCTCGTAATTGTGTTGGTGTTGGTGCTGGTGTAGGTGCTATTACTACTGGAATTAGTCAACATACCGGGTTCGTCCTCCGCTCGAGACGAGCGGTAGGGCTTTGGTTCGTCGGAGGAGCCTGGTCGGAGTTGTTGGGAGTCGGTAGATGGAAGACTTGGGGTTTCGTCCGAAGCAGGTACAGCCTCATACTCAGCTTGTTCGTGATGGACCTTGAGGAAGAAGAAGCTTCCAAAAGTAAGGCCAAATGTGCCCCAAGCAAGAAGCTCGAGGAAAGCACTGGGGTCCCCGGGGAAGAATACTGCGCCAATGAAGGAGAAAAAGAAGGCGCTTAGACCAAAGGCGGCCAGAGGAAAGGCTGTGGCGGTTCCCCGATGGTTGGGCCAGTTGAGAGCAGACGTCTTGACAGCAGCAGCGAATGCCATACAACCACCTAAGCCGGTCATATAAGACAAGAGACACATCAACATGACTGATCCTGATCCACGATGGTAGGCTTGATGTAGTGGAAAGTAGCCAAAGAGCATAAATATAGCTCCACCAAGAACAGCAGGTCGAGGACCACGATGGTCAACAAATATACCGATGGGCATTCCCAAGGTGTACATTCCCAGGTTGCCAGCCAGGCCGATCAGGTTACTTTCTGTAGACGACAGCTTGAGTCGCTCGGCGAATTGCGGAGCCCAAGCTGAGTAGACATACTATAAATTGCCGTTAGATACCTTACTCAAAAATGATACAGCTGCTAAAAGAAGACCGACATTGGTACCACAAGCCAGGGATAAGATAGTAGCTGCAATGCTGGCGATAATACGGGCCTGAAAAAGGCTCTGTTGCTGGTCTTGATGCATCTTGACGAAAAACAAAATAAATAAGGCTAATTAAATGATAGTCGTCGAGAGACTGAGTATGATCTAAGGTAGATAGTCTGAAGATGAGGGGACGCGCTTCTATGAATTCAAGGTTAACATTTGGCCAGCGAGGATGATGCTGGCCCAATTTGCTGGATAATGGGAGGACAGAAAGAGAGAGATAGGAAACTCCTGATGTAAGAAGAGTAAGGTCCCCAACGTAGCACACGTGGCTAATGTCAGTAAGGTACCTAGGATAAGGTAGAAAGGAAGATTTCGGATATTGATAAGGTCAGGAACAAATGAGTTAGTTAGGGGAGACGAATACTATGGAGCATCTCGTGGCTCGCTCACGTAGTCGGGACGGGAGTGGAGGGAGGTTGATTGATTGATCAATGACAACAGGGTGTCAGAGACGAACAATGTACAACTGAACGCGGAGAAGATCCCGAGACTAAGTTAGTAGGTAAGGTAGGTAGCCCTTGTGAGTGCCGGGGAGAGCACAGCCACATTCTCGATTGTCAAGCCACATACTCCGAGTACCCACTCCGTTCTTCGGCTTTCCCTGACGACGTAATCTCACGTGGACACTCTTGATTGTAGCCTCATGCATCCTGCCATCTCCAACATCGTCTACAGGCTCCCTAGACAGATTAGGCACCGTTCCAAAAGGTGATTCACAACGCCGATTCTGGTCTCTGCGATTTGCTTCATCTCTCACGAAACCTTTGTATACCAAGAATCCACCAACCCCGACTTCAACTAGACGCCAACAACCTCGTCGCGCGCCGTCGCAATGGGTGCCCTCTTGTCTTTGCCGCTCCTGGCGGTGCCCAGCATTGGTACCGTATGTTACCCATCCTTTCCAATCCTCCTCTCCTGCGATCGCTAATAATCTCATCAGATTGCTTCCTTTGCTGCCAGCTGTTGCGGCGCTGCGACCTGCTCTATGGTCTGCAGCGCCTGCGGCAAATGCGGTAATAGTATCGCAACCCGTATCGCATACGCGCTCCTCCTCCTCGTTAACTCGATCATCGCATGGATAATGCTCACGCCTTGGGCTATCAAGAAGCTCCAGAAACTTACCCTCGACTACGTTACGATTAATTGTCCGACTGGTGAATGCCATGGCTGGTTCGCGGTTCACCGAATTAATTTTGCGCTTGGTCTCTTCCATCTCATCCTTGCTGGTTTACTCTTTGGTGTCGCGACTTCAAAAAATCCCCGTGCTGCTATCCAGAACGGCTACTGGGGCCCCAAGGTTATTGCATGGCTCGCCTTTGTTGTCCTCTCCTTTTTGATTCCGGACAGTTTCTTCTTGTTTTGGGGCAATTACATTGCTTTTGCCGCAGCCATGCTGTTCCTTTTACTAGGACTCATCTTGCTTGTTGACCTAGCTCACAACTGGGCCGAGTATTGCTTGGCTCAGATCGAGGATACTGACTCAAGAGTTTGGCGATTCGTGCTGATTGGCTCTACTTTGGGCATGTATATCGGTTCGCTTGCCATGACTATTGTGCAGTACATATTCTTTGCTCGTGGTTCATGCTCTATGAACCAGGCTGTGATCACCATCAACCTGATTCTATGGCTCGGAATCTCGGTCATTTCCGTCAACCCTACTGTTCAAGAGTTCAACCCTAAGGCGGGACTTGCTCAAGCTGCTATGGTTGCCGTCTACTGCACATACTTGACTATGTCAGCTGTGTCAATGGAGCCGAACAACGAGTGCAACCCTCTTATTCAGGGACAGGGAACACGAGCAACCTCTATTGTTATTGGTGCAATCGTCACTCTACTCACCATTGCTTATACTACCACACGAGCCGCAACCCAGAGTCTCGGACTTGGCAACTCGAATGGAATACAGTTGCCCGACGACGATGAGCATGGACTTGTGACCCAACAGCCCAGTGCTCGTCGGGAAATGCGAGCCGAGGCTTTGCGCCGAGCTGTCGAAGAAGGCAGCCTCCCAGCCGACGCCCTGCTGTCTGATGACGAAAGTGAAGCTGGGGACGCTCCTGCAGGAGACGACGAGCGAAACAGGACCCAGTACAGTTACTCAGTGTTTCACATCATTTTCTTCTTGGCCACTGCCTGGGTGGCTACTCTCCTCACCATGAACTTTGACGAATCTACCAAGGATGGTGACTTTGCGACCGTTGGCCGTACTTACGCTGCGAGCTGGGTCAAGATTGTCAGTGCTTGGGTTTGCTACGGCATGTATACGTGGACTTTGGTGGCGCCTGTTGTCCTTCCCGACCGTTTTGACTTTTCTTGAGCTGTGATATGCATTTGGCGGAGTTTTGAGGCGAGCGCTTGTGTACATTTAGCTTGGCAGACTGTGTTTAAGTTGTGTTGTTTCTTGTATGAATAAAGAATCATTGTACCCAGGGTCCAATATGAGTCGTGAGCATGTTTCGGAGCGTAACACTCCGCCTAGTGCCTACTCAGCGTATGGTCAAAATGCACGTATTCCTTCACCGGTGAGCCACGTAGGAACGAACCCCAGACATCTCAATGCATGTCTCGGGGACCAGCCTCCAAGTGACAGATGCAACGAGACATAGTAGACAGGTAAACAGGACTTGCTTCGAATCAGGGCCATTACTTCATCTGATTACATCCACCTCCACAGTAGTGTAACACTGGACAAGGGGGCAGGAGAGTTCGACGAGCAGGATCAAGCGTGCTCTGGCACGTGGACGAGTCTAGATCACTGATGAAGAAGAACTGGAAGCTTGACCTGTATGGCTATCGAGGCGATGTTGGTGTTGTGCTCCACCAGAGGAGGCGCCAGGGGAGTCTTAGGGCAATACTATATTATGTGGCGTACCTCACAGTGCTTTGATGAGGCCATCGCGAGATTGAGAGTATGGGATGGGGAGTTGTGAACTTTTGTTTTAGCATATGTATATTGTCCTGCCGGAAAATGGTGTTTGGTGTTGCATTGCATTGCCATTTTAACAACAGCCATTGAACTCCCACCCAGCTGGTGTTGTTGAAAGTGTTTTGATATCTCTTCACTCTTCACTCTTTTCTCATTGACTCTCGGAAATCACACCAAGGCTATAAACTCCCGACTCTGACCGGCAAGTCCTCCGTGCGACCGCCGTCGCCTGTACCACCCTTATATCTATACGGCTTTGGTCTGATTTCCCCGGGGCACATTTCGTTACACCAACGTGACCAGGCCCGTGACGAGGTGCGTGATGCGCGTTGAATATGAGATGTGATGGAATATCCTTCTCCTGAGGATGCGCCGTCATACCCCAAGCAGCATGAGCGCGATCTTCAGGTCGGAAATCTCGCGTAGCTTCGCCAACCAGATGCGGGCGGCTTGGTGAGATACCAATGCCGAGACTATCATGATGACGGGTGGTGAACTGAGAAGCTGGTGGCAAGGACGTGCTGTAAGTAGCTGAGATCGAAGCTCAGCATGACCAGCCCTTGGGGATATCGCTTGTCGAAGTATAATAGACGCCCGAGTGTATGCTCGGGAATGGACGACAGTGTGTCTGACCCCTGAACTAGCAATACCCTTGGCCAAAACCAAAACTCACCACCAGCAACAGCAATAGGAGGAACTCGATGCCACATGTAGTCGAGATAAGTGGGAGAGAAGCGACAAGGTCGGGTCTTTTCTTCACGCTCCAAGACTTGTACTGACCATGATTACCAGCACGCTTAAAAGAAATGGCCTAGTCATGTCGACCCAGGACAATCATCCAAAGCCTGGGAAGAACGACAAAAGAGGCGGTCTTATGTTCGCATCCTGGATCAACGAGACAAGTCGAGAACGCTTGAGCATCACCGAGATTCTGATACAGCAGACGGGTATGTTTGGATCTTGAATCTTTCGTATTTCTGGATCTGTCTCAAACCTATTGCAGCTTCCCAAAACAAGTAAATCTAACTCCATTATTCATCCCTGCCAACGCCAGCTCGAGATGATAAACACAGGCCTTTTCTTTTCCTTTACTTTTTATTGATATGAATGCCGGTGAGGCGGTATACGGCGGTGAACTTCTCCTTGCCAGCACTCCGTCAATGGCCGAGAACCATGACAAGTCCGATAGAGAAATGGTAATCAACAGACTATCGACTTCGCTTGCAAAAATCAAAATGCTCCTTGAGGCTCGATTGCATTGGCCTGACCTATTCTTTCGTGGACCTTTTTTCGCGATGCTTTCGTAACTCATTGAATGATAAGGGGGGTTTCTCCAAGCTCCTTGGCTGCGCCAGCAGCGTGGAAACCATCCAAAGTCACGGTCACAGCACCAGCCTGAACCAGCTATACAGATGTTAGCTTTGCCCAATATCGCAATGATCGTTACTTACAGCGCGAGAAAGATCCTCAATCAGGTCATTCGGGTCCTCGATACCAACGCACAGTCTGATGATATCTTCAGGCATTTGTCGTTCCGCTCGAGTCTTGGCGTCGATGCTGGCATGGCTCATCTGGCAGGGCATGCTGATCAAACTGTTGACACAGCCAAAACTGACGCTGATGGCCCAGAGACGGGCAGCCTCAACAATACGCTCAGAAACGGCCGGATCACCAGTCTCAAACGAGAGCACCGCGCCAGCACCGCGAGCCATAGACCAATGCAGATCGTATTGAGGGTGAGATTTAAGTCCAGGGTATCGAACACGGAAGCCACGGGACTCGAGAAACTCTGCAATGGCTTGAGCGTTGGCTTGCTGTTTCTCCATTCGAATAGCCAAGGTCTTAACACCTCGCATGAGCAGGAAAGAGTCATTTGGTGATAAACCACAGCCCGTGGAGTTAATGACAAAGAATAGCTTGTCTCCGATGTGAGTGTCGTTCATAGCAATAACACCAGCCATGATGTCGTGGTGACCAGACAGGTACTTGGTTCCAGACTCGTACACAATGTCGCAACCCACATCAAGAGGGTTGAACAGCATGGGAGAAAGCATGGTGTTATCAACGACAACGAGTGCCTTGGGGTTGACTTCATGTGCCAAGCGAGCGATAGATGGAATATCCACCACCTTAATCAAAGGATTGGTGGGAGTCTCTAGCAAAACCATGGCAGTCTTCTCCGAGAGGCGTGCCCGCACGCTATCAACGGTTGTTGTGTCGACATGGTGAACAATGATGCCTTGGTTGGCAGCTAGGTAAGTCAGAAGACGGTGGCTGCCACCATAGAGATCATCGCCAGTGATAACCTCATCACCAGGTCGGAGTAGACGAGTAATGACATCGAGAGCACCCATTCCAGAGCTGATAGCTAGCGCTCGCTGAGCGTTCATAATCTTTGCAAGGTGTCGCTCGAGGTGCGTTCTGGTGGGGTTTCCAGAGCGCGTGTAGTCATATTCTTGCTGGCCGCCGCTGGCTGATGTCTGCTTGAAAGTGGCAGACTGATAGATGGGAACACTGGAGGCGCCATATTGGTCCTTGCTATCTGTGTATACAAGTTCTGTGGCGAGGGCATAGCGTTTGCGACCATTGCGAGGGCTTGACGGAGCGGGAGATGGAGGGAGGTCATGTCCCTCGTTGTCAATTCGCTTGAGAGGGTTGGCTGACTTGCCAGAGTCAGTGGGCGAAGGGGCAGACATTCTCGATAAATTTAGTCGCAGCGTATGTGTCGAAGTCGAGTTGTATATGGAAGGTAATGAATGGCGGGGAGAATGGTTCTAGGTACCTTAGGTCGGAGGAGGGGCGGGCGATCGCAACGGAGTTTATGCGACAAAAGCGAAACCCAAATACAATTGAAGAATGATTGAAGAGAGAGAGGAATCGGAGAGTTTCTAGACGGAGAGGTGAAGACTTGCCGAGTCAGAGCTTGGAAGAGAAGGGTCGCTCGGGAGTCGGGGAGTCATTCCCGCTGTCGGCGGTCTCGTGAAGATAGTCTACAAACTCAAACTCATTATCTGGACTGGATGAACTACGCAATGGGAGTGCCTTGCTCTGTACAAGGGCATCTGCGGCGCCAATTACAGGGGATCTTGCACCATCTTTCAGTGACCCTAGGGCTCTATAGTTCTGATCGCATCCCACTGTGACGGTTTGGGTCCCGCCCACCGCTATTCTTCTGGATCATCCGACCGATTAACGGAGGGCGATTGATGCTGAGATACCTGCTGAAAGCCGGCTGCCGGTACTCAGGACAAGGTATATTGCTATCGAATCCCCAGAAAACCATAGTGGGGTATCCCAAATGACGTGATCAGACACTATCATGGCCCATTGCGTGCCATGCGTCCCTGGATAGTGAAATGCACTGTACGGGAACTCCGGAGGACGGAACCGGAGCCCGACTTGAGCACCTTGATCGTATCTTCAGCCCTGGCGGATATTTTCAGTTTGTGGGGGAAAGAGGGACAGTGCGATTGGTACGGTATAGTCGATGAAGCAAACATCTTTGATGTTGCTGATTGGGCAATGACTGGTGAGGTGCTGGCCAGGGTTGAGTGTTTCTATTCAACATACATTATGGGCCGTTGCTGGCCTGGATCGTTTGCTAGGTAATCATCATGCTAGTCCTGCTCCTCCGCAATCAATTCCTCAACACCGCTGGACCGTCGCTTTGGTTGCAATTTGATCTGTCCTCCTTCGCGGCCGAGGAAGTCGTCTGATCTAATGCCACGGAATTGCCTGGGATCCACGGACGACATCGCGTGCCCACTCTCACGATGCTGCCGCATGTATTCTCGTACGGGCACCATTGCTGCATCTCGGCAGGCCTCCTTGATGTCACTACCAGACAGCCCAGCAGTAATCCTTGCAACGTAATCGAGATTGAAGTGCTCAGGATCTGTCTTGGTATCTTGCAAGATGAGCTGCAAAATTCGACGTCGCTGCTCTGTTCCTGGTAGCGTGACAGGGAATTTCTTTGGCATACGGCGAAGTATGGCCTCGTCAATATCATTGATACGGTTGGTCGCACCAAGAACCATGATTCGAGCAGGCATCCCTGAAGAATTCGAGGATGTCAAGCCATCCCATAGAGTCATGAACCTATGTTTTGTCAGTGTCAATTAGTTAAACGTGATTGTTGTATAATTACTCGGCCTTGACCATGCCACTGGCCTCATGCTCGCCACTTCTACGAGTACCGAGGACAGCGTCGATTTCGTCAATAAAAATGATAGCAGGCTGCATCTTTCGGGCCAAGGAGAAAACGGCGCGGACAATCTTGTTCGAGTCTCCATACCATTTCTCTGTTAAAGTCGAGATATGCAAGTTGATAAAAGAAGCGCCACTCTCATGAGCAACAGCCTTAGCGAGCATTGTCTTTCCACAACCCGGTGGACCGTATAGAAGAACACCAGAGGGAGCAGAGAGTAGAGGCGCGGCGTGAGAGTAAAGGTGAGGCATCGTCAAAGGGTATATGATCGACTCTTTCAGTTCTTCGATAATCGTATCCAGACCGCCGATGTCTGCAATTGTTAGCGAATTACGGAAAGGCATAGGGCCTCAACCTGCAAGCTCACTCACCGTCAAACCCAACAGAGATATCCTCAGGAGGGACCATTTCAAGTGCAACCAGGTTCTCGTATTCATTCAAGACCAGATCCTCCGGTCGTGGCCCCGTTCTCGAATCGCTATCGTCTCCATAATCGAGTCCGTCTTTCTTGTGTCGATTTAACCGCTCGAGATGCGCTTTAGCTTGGCGTCTTGCTTGTTCGTGCTTTTCTTTATCAGGGTCGGCAATGTTGCTCAAGATAGGGTTGAGGAAATTCCGAGCCACATATAGGCCAGCCGTCATCTAACGGGCTTCTGTGAGCGCAATGCCCTCGCATTCCAGCGGATTTAGGAATATTGCACTTACCATGCCCGCAAAGAGCAATATGTCCATGGCGACATCGCCGAGCTTACGTCGCTCCCCCATGCCGAGGACCCAGCGCAGCCAAGGGGCTGACTCGGATGGCATGAGATGACAAGGAGAGCAGGTGGCAAGAGGGCGATGACTGCCACACGATAATTAAGTCGCAATTGGTGGTAGATGTTCCAGTTCAACAAAATTTTGCCTTTGCCGGCGTCACCTGAAAAGGCGTTGACAAGTCTAAAGGTCGAAGGCTGATATTGGGTGTTTGAAGAATAAAATGGAAGATCAATCAATATGCGCGTTTCGGCGGGAACCTAATGCGCTGGCACATGCCCGCCCGACATCCCGTTGTTAGCGGTAAGTGGCGGCTAGCGCCAGTTTGAAAGCACGGGCCTAGATCCATGGATGTCGTTGAGCCCATTTGTTTACATGGTTGGGTACCCCAATGAGGATCTCAAGCAAGATCCAAACATTCAACATTGATCTGAATTTGTCCCCTCCAGTATTACTATCCCCGCCCCTCACTCGCAATAATTGTCATTGGTATCCGTGCGATTGGAGTCGCGCATTCTTCCAACGCTTCAGTTGTACCTATTTCTCTGGTATTTTTATCTTGCACCTGCTTCTCTTGCGCGTGCTTTTGCGACACATTCATCCACGATCGCCGACACAAGTAACCATGCCGCCACGCGCGCGCGCAAAGCCCGCAGCGGGCCTTGCTGGACTCGTGGCTTCAGATTCAGAGCCCGACCTAGACATGTTCGATCAATCTGAGCTTCAAGCAGCCGTGCGCACCATGAGCACAACGAAGAAGCCCCGCGGTCGGCCACCGGGAACGGCCAGCAGGGTCACTAAAACAGCACCTCGAACGACGCGTCGAAACAGCGCTGATAAGCTCGCACCTGTGCCTGAATTAATTGCGCAACCCGCTATCACGAGCAAAATCAATGGTGGTGCCACGAGGGGGGGCCGCAAGACCAAACAGCTCGTCCCGGATGAAACAGTCACATTTGAAGATATTGGAGTTCCTGCAAGTGTTCCTGCGACTGAGACGAAAAAGGGGTTGCGCGGGCGCCCAAAGAAACTGAACGGCGACACCTCAATACTTGCTCCTGAAAGTGCTGTTAAACGACGTGGTCGACCCCCACGACAACCAACCACACCCATTGAGGAGATTCCGGAGACGCAAGCAGAAGACGCCATGGAACTTGAAGCCGTACCGGAAGAAGACGAAGATGGCGACTCTGTTGCAGGAACGACTGAGCCCTTGGAGTCATGGTCTAGCTATGATACCAGTGACGTGGCATTGCGGAGAAGGCTTGGGGAACTCACCAAGAAGTACGAGGCTCTCGAGATGCGCCATCGGGATCTACGTGAGGTTGGTGTTCGAGAAGCCGAGCGGAATTTCGATCGGCTTAAGAAACAAGCTGAAGAGCGAACGGCCGGTAAGTCTCATCCAAGAACTCCTCTGCGTTGCGCATTGTACTGACTCCCACAGCTGCTACGCAGCTTATATCTGAGCTTAAGGCCGAGCTTGCTGCACAGACTGCTCTGGCGAAGGAGGGTGAAGAGCTTCGAAAGCAACTGGAAGCTAGCGAGGTCAAGGCTAAGAATCTGGAGGGCAACATTGAGATCCTGAACAACTCTTTATCCGAAGCCGAGGCAGAAATTAAAACTCTTTCAACCAAACTGGCCGCCGTGAGATCGGGAAATGCCAATCCCAGAGTTCCGGGAAGCGCTATCAAAGCCTCGGGCCCAGCCAATCGCACAGCACAGGCGGAGGCTGCACACGCTGCACAAGCCGTTGCACAAGCGAAGGAAAACCTATACGCAGATATGACCGGTTTGATCATGCGCGGTGTAAAGCAAGAAGAAATAGGAGACACCTTCGATTGCATACAAACTGGGCGCAATGGCAGTAAGTTTGATGATCGATGGTCCTGCTCCATATGTATACTGACTATAGCCAGCCCTTCATTTCAAACTCACAGTAGACAACGACGATACTTCAGACAACATCGAGGATGTGCAATTCACATACCAGCCACAGCTCGACGCTGGACGTGACGTCGAGCTGATGGAAATGCTTCCAGACTATCTCACAGAGGAAATTGTCTTCCCGCGGTCTCAAGCACCCAAATTTTACTTGAGGGTCAGCAAATCTTTAGCAGAGGACCTGTCCAGATAGTAGAATATCTTAATGCTCGTTGTTGCGGTAGGATGTGTCTGTTGTTGGTGATACCCAAGACTTTTTTTCAGCGTTATGCGTGTACGAACAAGTATACGAGGATAGATTAGTAATGACCCCAATTAGAGGATCCGGCTAGGTACCTTAGGTACCACCAGTATGTACCTATATGGGTGTATGAGAGAGAACCTTGTTGGTAAAACAGTTTCTCGGCACCGTTCGTTTATCAAGGTTGCAAACTTCCAATATCCGTCAAGGTGCGTGAGGCAGGCCACGGACTAGTGATCATGGAATGGCTGACATTTCCAGGACCATTTCCCTCATGATCGCTTGTGCCTATGTATGTATTAATCTTTTAGAGTTCCCGCCCTTTGGCTGATCTGATTTGATACCAGGGCTCGATTACATTGACAGGACGGGAGGCTTGGATGGATCCAATGAGATTTTGATGCAGCCAACCACGTGTAAAGCTGAAGGACCATCCAGGGTCAAGTCAGCGGGGTTGTAGGGCAGGGCCACTAGCGTATTTCCCCTGCAGATGGGATCCTGCACTAATTTGTCGGATAGACGCGTCCCTCGTCAGCGTCATTCCAATTCTGGCCACGGTTTTATATCTGGTCTTGACCTCCACTTGCAACTCAACTCAATGGAAACTGTCTCTTAATTATTACTTCTTTGCTTAACGAGATCAAGGAGGATTTGTTTGCTGCCTCTTGATTCCCTTGAAATTTGTTGCTTCTATTTTTCTTGTCCTCTCATTTAAGGCACTTTCGACTTATGTGGTACCATTAAATTTTGATATAGCATCTTCTTCCACCCCCTGACTTACACCAACCAACCACCCATCGTCGATCATTCGAACTGTCTACACTTACAACTACGCGCCGCAGCATAACACTTACGTCGCCATGGCTGGTTTCAGCCGCATCGGCTTCATGGCTATTGCGGTCGCTTTCCATTTGGTCTATATCTTTTCCATCTTCGACATTTACTTTGTCAGCCCGATTGTCTCAGGCATGCGATTGTTCAATGTTGAGCGTACAGACGATTCTCCAAAGGCTCCTGCAGATCGCCTTGTACTATTTGTTGGTGAGTTGAACTAGAACGCGTGATTTGGCCAGTGTGACTGAGTTGCTGTACGTCTAGGCGACGGTTTGCGGGCCGACAAAGCATTTCAAGCCCACCCCGAACCATTCCCCGAGTCCGATGAAGACCTAGTCCCTCGTCCGCTAGCTCCTTACCTTCGCTCCCGAGTGCTTGAGCATGGAACTTTTGGCGTATCACATACTCGTGTGCCAACGGAATCCCGACCCGGCCATGTGGCCCTCATTGCCGGCTTGTATGAGGATGTATCTGCCGTTGCGACAGGATGGAAAATGAACCCGGTCAATTTCGATAGTGTTTTCAACCGCAGCCGACATACTTGGAGTTGGGGAAGTCCCGATATTCTGCCAATGTTCCAACATGGGGCTGTTCCAGGAAGGGTGGATGCCTTTGCATATGGAGCTGAGCTTGAGGATTTCTCCAAAGATGCTACGGCGCTTGATTACTGGGTGTTCGACCATGTCAAGGACTTCTTCGCCGCGGCAGCGACGAACGAGACCCTCAACACTGCTCTTCGCGAGGACAAGGTGGTCTTCTTCCTCCATCTGCTAGGTCTGGATACTACTGGACACTCTTACCGGCCTTACTCCAAAGAGTACCTGCACAATATAAAAGTAGTTGACCAAGGTGTGAAGGAGATGGTCGAGCTCATCGAGGGCTTCTATGCTGATGACCGGACTGCGTTCGTCTTCACAGCCGACCACGGCATGACAGACTGGGGTAGTCATGGCGATGGACACCCTAACAATACCAGAACTCCTCTCATATCATGGGGTTCGGGAGTTGCCGCTCCCGAGTTGCATCCCGACAGTATTGCCCCTGGCCATGATGAGTACTCTTCAGACTGGAATCTGGACCATGTTCGGAGACATGATGTTGCTCAGGCTGATGTCGCGGCATTGATGTCGTATCTCATCGGCGCTGAGTTTCCAGCGAACGGTGTTGGCCAACTCCCTATAAACTTCCTATCTGCGAACATAAAAGAAAAGGCACAAGCTTCCCTGGTCAATGCTCAGGTCATTCTTGAGCAATACCGTATAAAGGAAGAGAGCAAGAGGAACGTAGAGCTCCGCTATCAGGCTTACGGACCTCTGAGTAATGAGAACCTTGGCCCTGAGCAGCGCATTGCTCACATTCGCTCTTTGATCGACGCTGGCCAATTCGAGGAGGCCATTGAAGAATCAGACGCTCTGATGGAAATTGGGCTTCAGGGACTTCGCTACCTTCAGACTTATGACTGGCTGTTCCTACGTGCTTTGATCACTGTTGGCTATTTGGGATGGATGACCTATGCGACCACCACCGTCCTTTCCTTATATGTGGTTCAGGAGAGCATCCCTCCTCAGCGCACATTGCTTGGATCGGCGTTTTTTTCCTCAGTACTTGTTGCTTTTTACTCATCCTTCGTTGTCGCTAAATCCCCACCTGCGTACTATCTATATGCATTCTTTCCTGTTTTGTTTTGGGAAGAGGTGTATGCTAGAAGAGCCAGCGTTGCCAAAGGTTTCAAGACTCTATTTAGCAATGTCAAGTCTGGCGGTGCGGTTGCAGCGCTGGTTTTCAACGTTGTCCTCTATTTCGGTATCATCCAATCTCTGGTAAGTCCTCTTCATGTCTACTCGGCCTTTTGCTTACCAATCCTAGGCCATTGGATACATTCATCGTGAAGTCCTGACTGGGCTTTTCGTCTTGGGTGCTTTCTGGCCAATGACGCTGGGCGTTTCATTCTTGAAGTCCCATGTATTCCTGACCCTCTTGTGGTTCTTTTCTTGCTTGGCTATGAGTACTTTCACCCTTCTGCCTGCGATGAAGGTCGAAGATGTATCCCTAATGTAAGCTTTGTCCTCAATCCGGGAATTGTTGCAGACACTAATTAGAAAGCTTGATTGGCGGTGGATTGATGACTGTCATTGGTCTTACATACTTGGTCCTCGAAGATTTTATTCTCTCCGATTTTACCACCTTCAAAAGCAAATCAAAGCGTCTCCATACAAGTCGAACACTCCTTGGTACTCAAGTAAGTTTGATTTATAATAGAGCATATCAGAATCGCACCGCTCATACAGTTTTCAGATTGGCCTTATCGTACTTGCGATGCTCGTCACGCACTCCAGTGCCACTTCACTGCAAGCTAAGCTCGGTCTTCCAAGGGGCAACCAAGTAGTCGGCTGGGTGGTCTTGGGTGAGTGAATAGGATTTGATACATGGACTTATGTAACTAACAATTATCAGTCGTGTCGCTCCTCATGCCCTTGGCATATCGGCTACAGCCTAACAGCCACTACATGCATCGCCTTGCAATCATCTTTCTAACCTGCGCACCTACGTTCATCATCTTGACGATTTCATATGAAGGCCTATTCTATGTGGCCTTTAGCGTCACTCTATTAGCTTGGGTGCGTCTCGAGTACGCGGTACATGCATTCTCAAAGCGCGAGGCCCAGAACGAGGCAGCTGTCGCTGAGCAGCAGAAACGTGAATTGGGTACATTCCGGCCATTGACCCTCTCAGATGCACGGATAGCACTGTTCTTCATGGTTCTACTACAGTCAGCCTTTTTCAGTACCGGCAATATTGCTTCCATCTCATCGTTTAGCTTGGAAAGTGTATCGAGGCTTATCCCAGTGTTTGATCCTTTCTCGCAGGGTGCATTGCTGATTCTCAAGATTATCATTCCATTTTTCCTGATATCAGCGAACTTGGGAGTTCTGAACAAGAGATTAGGTGTTGCACCATCGGCGCTCTTCATGGTCGTCCTCACAGTCAGTGATGTTTTGACACTCCACTTTTTCTGGGTTGTGAAAGATGAGGGTTCATGGCTGGAAATTGGCTCAACGATCACACATTTTGCAATCGCCAGTTTCTTGTGTGTGTTTGTTGCAGCACTCGAGCTGGTGAGTGCGGCATTCATCGCCGGCATTGAAGTCGAACATGAACAACCGGCTGCCGCCAATGGCATCAAGCCCGAGACAAACGGCAAGGTTCCGTCAAAGACACTGGCAGGGTAGCCATGGGGAGTAACTACTTCCTGCAAAGGGTAATTAGTTCAATGTACAATAATGATCTCTTGACAGTTTAAAGTCACCAACAATATCCTCGGGGAGCAAGAAAACATAAGACTTCAAAGGAGGATGCTAAAATAAACCTAGTAAAGAGTCCCCTAAGCTTAGGCTATGTTACCTAAGTCTTTTTGTCATTGAGGATCAAGGTCCTAAGGTGTCCTTCCTCCCCTAGAATATCTAATTCTTCATTGGCAAAGTGACATCAGGATTGGTTGAATAAGGTACCTTAGAATACGAGTATGAACCCATGTGACGGTCAGCAGGGGCACAGCCTTGAGCTGTATAGGGCTGAAGGGAAAGCCTACCGGAAGATGGCCGGATTCCAGGGTGACACGGTCATGAAAGGGTTGCGTCTAAAGATTCTTGGCAACACGTATTCTGTTTAGCTGCTCATCCATCACGATCACGACGAATTAACGATGTTGCAAGGGCTTGCTGAGAAGAATCTGGGGACCGATTCGGAAGCCCTGAGGTGTGGGTCGGATTTTGCGGGGGGGGCTCACTGTAGTGGGCGTACGTACATACGTACCAGTAAGTTACCATTTTCATGTGAAAAGCTTATGTGAAATAAAATGGGACTTTGGGAACGAGGAACGATTAGTAGATGTAATATACCTGAGTATCACCTACCTAGTAGTGCTTTGAATGGTTGGCATATAGAGCATGCATAGATCTTTATCCAGCCTTGAACTTTACGTCAGGTAGTTATTGAAATTTGGCGTGGAAACTCAGTTTTGGCCAACTGTTCGTTCAGCTCAAACATGAATCTCACAAAAAGTTGCTTCCCCAGGTTTTGACACGACTTGCTATGTTTCGACTAGTGAACTTGCTTCAACTGTCCAGACCAAACTTAATTAGGAACTTGGGCCGCCGCCATGAGCCCTCAAAACGTTCACATGCCACGAACCACCACATTGTTAACAAACCAGCCATGACGACGTCGACAAGACAGCCCGCCGTCTCATCATGATCCAAACTGTCCAACTGTCGATCAATTCATGGGGACTTCATTTCATGCACAAACTCTCTTTAGGCGCGAAACGTCGACAGACTGCACGTCTCTGAATTCTAAACGCAGGCACGCGCTCACGCCACAGTTCTAGATGATAGTGTTCCAGAGATGGATCATGCGGGCTGGGTTTTAATGAGAAGGATTCAATCTCAGATGATCTCTATTGCCAACCATGTCCTCCTGGATCTAACAAGACAGTTAAAGAGCAAGGATTTGAGATGACTGGGCTTTCACATGAATAATATCAAGCAAGATTTCTCATATTGGTTGATGTGAAGATGTCTTTGAGAATCTTGCCTGGCCTCGTGCTGTACTGTGACATTCACAAATCGTTCCATTGTGTCTAACTTTTGTAGGTACCTATGTATTACTTTGCCCTCTCCAGCTCTCTCGGGGATTGCACTTGATACGGCATCAATCAGCAACTGACACGGTTTGCGGAACAAGTTCCATACAGCTGTGGACCCTCTTCAACTGAACTGAGCGCCGAGTTCTTCGCACCGGAAGACGGGCCCATAGTGGAGAGGTGTTGTCCACCATCTCCGACATTGCAGGGCCACCCTTGAACCGCTGTGCGGTTGAGAATCTGGAGGAGTCCGCGCACCCCCGACACTCCCGCTATTCCTCTCCTTTCCATTTTGGCCTTTGCTTCCTTTCTTACATTGGATGCTCCGAGACAAATACGTTCTGATTATTGGTTAGTTTGTCGATACTTGAGTAGGTAGTTGCTTTGTCATTCTCTGCGATATTATTCCTTCTAAACCTCTCGTTCTCCCCTTCTACTACCTAACTTAGGAAGACATCTTCCCCGTCTCTACATTACTACTCCGTATACAATCGCGACTTTTAAGACTGGGCAGATCTCTAATTTACGTATGGATATCCCCGCTCCCGCCGCTAACGCGCACCTCGGCCGGTTCCATTCCATTGTTGGTAGCTGTCAAGCTAACCACTCACTACCTGCTACCTTAGTACCTAGGTAATAACTGAACGCCGTATCCTCTAAGGCAATCCCTTATTACCACTACAGCGGGGGCATTCCACCGACCGATCCGTCTGCTTACAATTAGGAGTCTTGCTGTTGCTGGGCGGTGTCATAGAAACCGACCCCCTACTATACGCTTTTCTTTGTTCAAAACGAAACGCTTTCAAGACTCAAGGTTGCAGTCGAGGTTAGAGCCAAGGGGTCTGTACCCGAGGGTTTCATTTCATTCATTTTACCCAGCTCAGTCCCGCCAGATCCCACTGAAAGATCTTCAGACCTGCCGTTTTGGTGTGGTTCGCCCAAACCAAGCCCGCTAGGTCCAGTGAGATGGTCCAGTACAGTGAGGTACCTACCTACTAACCTTAGTACCTACCTTACTGCTGTGGTGTCTGTGGTCGTGGCAGTGCTTCTTTTTGTCTGCCTGCTCTGGCGCGCAAATCCATCGCATGGAACCTAACCTGGCTTCCCTTGCCTTGCCTTGCCTTGCCTTGCTCTGCTTTGCCTTAACGTTACCTTCCTGCCTTAACTGCCTTCTCAACTCGACCATCCCGTCCTGTCCCCCTTTTTGAAACCGACTTTGACGTTTCTCGATCGCTTCCGCTTCCGCCTCAATCCCTCGCCCCCGACATTCCCGATTCCATGGACGTGGACATGTCGTCAGGCAGCGGCACGCCGCAGGCGCAACCACAGCAGCAGCAGCCAGAGTCGCAGTCGTCGGCACCAGCTCCGCCCGCTCCAAGCACCTCAACATCGACTTCCGCTGGCGGAGTGAGTTTTCGAAGGTGAGTCAACGTTCTATACTCGATATGGTGTTGCAAGTACTAAACTCGTTCTTTCAAAAGACAGCGAGCATCGCGTGCATGCGAGGTAAGCACCTTTTTAAGTTTTCTGCCGAACCTAGACACCCATGAGAGCCTGCCCCCCTCAACATGAGCCGAGGCATTGGCGCGCTCCCGCCCACTTCATCATGATTCTTCATCACGACATCCGCGACAGCTGTATAGCTGATCTTCTTCTTGGGAAAACAGTTTAGATCATGATGCTAATCAACGCTTCCACAGACTTGTCATGCTAGAAAGGTAAATGCGAACATTCGCCTACAAGAGCCCAGAGCGACCCAATTGGTTCTCGACTTCACCACCAACAGTAATATTAACCATCATATTCTGCAGGTTCGATGCGACGCCGCAAGCCTTGGTGTGCCCTGCACCAATTGCGTTGCCTTCCAGATCGAGTGTCGTATCCCGAATCCGAAGCGCAAAAAGACACAGGGCTCTGGCAGCCAAACCAATAAAGACTCCGATAGGTATGAGAATGCGACCCCAATCTTTACTCGATCCTCAGCGCTGACCAGAGGCTCCTTGATATGTAGCGATCGCGGCGATGCAAACGAAGACCCTTCACCGCGCCCTGTGGCCCCTTCGAACACTTCATCACTCACCCCGCGAGCTCCTTCGGTATATCATTCCAACAATGGCACACCTCCCACCAACTGGACGGAAGCTCAAGCACGCAAAGAAGAGGTCGACAGTGGGACCTATCTTGACCTTGTAATGAAACCCAAGTTTACACGCGCTCCCATTACCGAAGCTGGGCGGGTTGCATACCTTGGCGAATCATCCAATCTGACTCTACTTGTCCATGATCGTCAAGGCTCAGCAGATGTTGTGCACTATCCACTGCCTGAGAACGTCCGCGGTTCCCGAGCTCGACTTACTGAACTTGACAACGTCGAAATCGATATCCTGCATCAAAGAGGGGCATTTCTACTGCCTCCACGATCACTATGCGACGAGCTCATCGACGCTTACTTTAAATGGGTGCATCCCATCGTACCCGTCATCAATCGTACCCGCTTCATGCGACAGTATCGAGACCCTAAGAATCCACCATCGTTGCTTCTTCTTCAATCCGTTCTTCTGGCGGGTACTCGGGCCTGCAACAACCCACAGCTGATGGATGCCAACGGTTCAACGACTCCTGCTGCTCTCACATTCTACAAACGTGCCAAGGCCCTGTACGATGCAAACTATGAAGACGATCGTGTAACAATTGTTCAGTCCCTCCTTTTGATGGGCTGGTATTGGGAAGGGCCGGAAGACGTCACTAAAAATGTCTTCTATTGGAGCCGTGTGGCGACTATTGTTGCGCAAGGCTCAGGCATGCATCGATCCGTGGAACAGTCACAACTGAGCCGGGCAGACAAAAGGCTGTGGAAGCGCATATGGTGGTCCCTCTTCACCCGCGATCGCTCAGTCGCAGTTGCTCTGGGTCGCCCAGTTCACATCAATCTTGACGATGCAGATGTTGAGATGTTGACTGAGGATGATTTTATTGAGGACGAGGTTGATCGAGCAAGCGAGTATCCTCCTGATCCCATCCACGTGCAGTTTTTTCTCGAATATGTCAAACTGTGCGAAATCATGGGCCTAGTCCTATCACAGCAGTACTCCGTGGCATCAAAAGGAAGACAACGAAATGCTATCGACCTCACACACAGCGACATGGCTTTAGCTGACTGGCTACAAAATTGCCCAAAAATCGTCTATTGGGAGATGCCGCGTCATCATTTCTGGTCCGCGTTATTACACTCGAACTACTATACAACGCTATGTCTTCTTCATCGAGCCCATATGCCACCGGGTGGCTCATCACGATTACCTGACCCTTCACCTTACCCCTCACGCAATATCGCTTTTCAGGCGGCAGCTATGATCACATCGATCGTGGAAAACCTCGCCGCACATGACCAGTTGAGATACTGTCCAGCCTTTGTAGTGTATAGTCTGTTTTCTGCTCTCATCATGCACGTCTATCAAATGAAGTCTCCAGTGCCATCGATACAGCAGGTGACACAAGATAGACTGCGCAGCTGCATGTCGGCCATGAAGGAGATCTCACGAGTTTGGCTTGTTGGCAAGATGGTTTATGCTCTCTTTGAGTCCATCATGGGCAATAAGGTACTGGAAGAGCGGTTACAAAGGGCTGAGGGTAAGCGACACCGGAACTTGCGCCAAAGTCTCTCGCATCTTGAACAGCAACAGAATCGACAGGCGGAGGCGCCGAAGCGAAAGTACGACGACATGGCCATCGACTTCGGCACCACTACTCCTCAGCCTCAAGAATCGTATGAGAGGTCGCGCCCTCAGACTCCGAGTGCTGTCAAGGTCGAATCGGGAAGCGCGATGCAGCCGCCACCAGTCACATCACCTAACGCGCGACAGAGTGCAGCAGATACATTCATGGGAGGAACGAACTCGCGCCCGCAAACTCGGCCAGCCACACCTTTCAACCCATCATTCTCAGTACCACCAACCCCTCCTGACCTCTATCTCGTTACGAGGAATTCTCCAAACTTATCACAGTCCCTTTGGGAAAACTTCCAGCCTGACCAGTTATTCCCGGATAGTGCTGCCATGCCAGCTTTCCCTAACCTGTCACCAACACAAACACACTCCAATCTCGATCACAATGCAATGGGCTCCGTCCCTCCGAACAACGGACAAGGCGGGATGCATAACCCACAAGCAGGACATTATCAACAACGAGGGAATGGGATGATGCCCCAAGGTTTTCAGGGACATTCGAATATGTGGCAGCCAAACATGGATCCAAACTTGCCAGAAGGACAGAGCCCAGACAGCTGGAGCACTGCCTCGGGACCAGGGCAGGCGGTGCCAACAACATTAAATGTCGAAGACTGGTAAGTCTCATGAAGTGCTGCGTTTATATTGCCTCGGCTAATGATGTCTCAGGTTCCAATTCTTTGGCATCAACGGGACCGACGCTAATCATATTAACCTTGACATGCCCCTCGGCTGAAAAATGAATAATGGGGACAGATCGACTTGGGGTGGCCGTCACCGATGTTGCTATCGCTCTGCATGAAAACGAGCAGTAAACAAACTTATATCTGAGAAAAGCTGGGCCGATGGCCACATGATGGTCATTCCTTGCACTTGGCGGTTTGTCTATGCGGTTGAGCAACAGGGCATGTCTTAAACACGGTCTCTGATAAACCTCAAGTTTGCGATATGGCGCCAGGGAACGGATTTTGCCATGGCGCGTCGCTGAGACAAAACATGACGAATAATTGGACCCTGTTTGTCGAAGACAATGGGAGATGCCAGGCACTATGATAACTACATGGTGCCAAGAACATCATCGGTAGAAATGGTGGCCATATAAACCAGACATGTTTGTGGAGACATAGGACAATCTCATACCAGGCAAGATTCTATTGAAAGGGCATTACGACATGTTAACTGGATGTGGTATGCTTTGAGCAGAGCGAAGATAAAAGCAGCAGCGATGGAGGATTATTATTGTCAAAGGTGCTATATTCTCATCTTCGTATTCAAAAGAACTATTTATACCCATCTAACTAGTTCACTGCTTCTGCAAATCGTATGTACCCCTCGGAGCAAGAATACATCAGACCTTAATATAACGTGTCAAAATAAACTCAGCAAAAGATATATGTACTCAGACTATCCTAAACTTATACCAAGTTACCTAAGTCTTTTTGTCATTTAGGATCGAGGTCCTGAGTTTCCTTCCTCCCATACACTCTCCCCCGATATTCATGGAGTGGTCAATGATGATGTAGTCGGGTAGGTCGTTTCTGAACGGGAGCCTGGGTCCCAGTCTCAGCCTGTGGATGTCTTCTGGAAGGGTTTTCAGGGACTTGGAACACCTAAGGTCGTTCTCAGGGGCCAAAGTCACTTTGGCTAGCGGGGTTTATTGGGATCCGTGACGCTAGGCAAGATACATCAGCCAATCTTGAGCGCAAAAAGGTGGACGTGGGTCGGGGAATTCATCCTCCACGCGGCCCCCAAAATCGATAATACAACCCAAGTCAATGGCCCCAACTGCCCAGCTAACAAAGCGAGTGCATTACTCGTTAATTGGGAGGGTTCCTTGGTTATGCATGCATGCTAAAATTATCTGATTGGGGCACAACATGTCGTCTTGAGCAACGAGTCCCAGCATGAAAATCAGTCAGTGAGAAAGCTTGTATTGGAATGATTGGAATGACGAACTGGAACTGGAATTGATCGAGTCAATGCCGCTTGCATCACTTCGGCCCAGGCCATGCAAAGCCCGTGAAGGTCTGGCCTCCATGGTACTCGGGCTGTAATTGAGTGCCACCTGGGCCCCCATTACTTAAGGTAGTCTCCCTATCTACTAAGCATTAGCTACCTACACCTTAACAAGTTACTGAGTACCTGTCCGGACGTGGAGGCTTTGGTGGACCAGGAGCCAGCAACCTTGTCCTGAGTTAGAACCACCACCTCAATCATATCCCACGACGAAGCATAATCCATACCACGACGGCTGAGATACATTCCCCCTCACAATCGCCAGCCAAAAAGCAGGGCATGAATACGTTCATCATTTAAACACCAAGAGAATTGGCTCCGTTCGATCTTACTCATCGTCTCCGCTCGCAATCGGGGATCCCTGGAAGGACCCTCCATTTACCTTAGTTATCCCATCTCCGCCTCGTTATCTCGCCTCCTCGACCCTCAGCATCTCCTTGATACGTCGTCCTCTTTCGACTGAATGACTGCAAATACGATTCTGGTAGCTGTGCCATAAGTGCCGCGCACTGATGCAAAAGCTGCACCCGCATAGCACAACCCGAGAGCATCTATCGTCGCCGAGTTGGCGACTATCATGACCGAACCGAGACGCTCTGTGCGGCCCTCGCCGCATCGCTCGTCAACAGCCCTGGCACCCACCAACACATCGGATTCTGCCTCTATTCGCCCACGAAACCGGCGTCTTGCCAGCGCCCTCGACGACGATAGTGACACTGCGACCTCCCGAGAAGCCAGCCGCTCCCGCCGCGGCCGCAACCTCAATACCGCTGCTTCTCCATCTCCTGCGCGGAGCTACGGCCTTTTGACAGCTTTGAGTCCTACCAACAGCCGCTCCGCGAGTCCTCTACCCTCAGAACGAGGTGGTACCCCTCATCGCACGAATAGCGCAGCGAATTTGAGCAACTTCTTCAACGATTCATTAACGCAAAGCTGGGCTTCGATCCAGGGCTTCACCTCCTCTCTCCTATCAGGTGATAATGGCGCAGCTAGGAGGTCCCAGTCCCACAATCGAGCGGGCTCTCGACCTGGGACCTGGGGCAGGGACTTCTCTGGCAGTGGTAGTATGAATAAGACAGGCGGTGCTTGGGGCCCAGCTCCTCCCCAGGAACCAAAACTGAATGATGTGGGCGCTGGCTCGCTGGCAGAGCGGGAAACGGCTCTGAAGGCTGCGAGAAGGGCCATGGTGCTGGAGAGCCATGATGGTGTCAATGGTGGACTGGATGTCAGTGGGAATCATAAACGCCGTAATTCCGACGAATCGACCCCCGAACAAACCCAGGCTCAAGAGTACCTGGTCTACATTCACAAGGTTGAACCCAGTGATACATATGCAGGCATAATCTTGAAATACCAGTGTCGAGAGGATGCTTTCAGGAAGGCCAATGGACTCTGGACACGAGATAGCATCCAGGTGCGCAAATGGCTAGCAATTCCCGTTGATGCCTGCGATGTGAGAGGACGGCCATGCGATCCACCCTCGTGGCACAACGCCCATAGTGTCGACTTACTTGCGCCAACACCTGCAGCGGAAGAGAACTCGTCGGTCGTTCATGATGACTTCTTTAGCCGGCCAATTAATGGAACGCCGTCAGCGACACAACCTTCTGAAGAAGAAGAAAGACCATGGACACATGTGCGTTGGGTAAAAATTGACTCAATTCCTCAACCAGTCGAGGTTGCACGAGTTGCGAGGAACGCGATGGGTTACTTCCCGCCTCGACGAAAGAAGAGCATTAGGACTGTTTCGACCTTTTCGACACCACGGCAGAGCCTCGATCTATACAGTAACCCTCCTGGATCTGCAGGCACTTCGTCTCGTCGCCAGAGCTCCCTCGGCCACCGGCCCCAGCTTTCTGGCACCGTTGTGTCAAGTCCGGGACGAGGTGCGATCAGCGAAGGTGGTGAAACCTTGCCGGCCTGGATGCGTCGGCCTGGTGGTGTTGGCTCCATGGGTATGAGCACACGGGCTCCTGGTCCGGATAAGGATTATCTCACTACATGGACCAAGAAGCACTTACCTGGACTCACCTTGGAGGGGATACCCTCCATGTCTATTATGGGCTCAGAAACGGCCCATTTTGGATTTAAATCAGGAGAATCATCGAGCATAGTTGAGAACCCATCAGGAGAAGGCCAGGGAATCGGCTCGGCACAGCAGGGCAACGGACTGGACAAAGCGGCTGCGGCTGTAGAGACGTGGCTTAGGGGTGCCCTGTCACGCAAGCCAAGTTCGCAACTGGATAGGATACGAGGAATGCCTGAAGGCAGCAGACCCGAACGAAACGGCGATCTAATAGAATTAACAGATACTGGCAGTGATGATGGACGTCCTTCCGGGGTACCACCGACCAGCCTAATGGAGTCGCTACAGATTAAGAGCAGTAGCCGAAGCGAGGGTGAGGGAGGTGTTCGAGGACGAATGGTGGCAAAGGGTGATAAAGACGATTGAGAGGCCACAGAGCTTGAACTCGATGGATCCATTGCTGAGAATCATGTAGAAATGCCTGGGCAGGGACAAGCGGGCGTTGTTTGTTGGAGGACTGCATGTTGGAACTAGTCTTAAGCTGCGAGGCGTTGGGAGGCATTCGCAATTCTTCAGGATACTTGGTACTGCATACTTTATAACAAATATGAAGAACTTGGGGTGTTTCTAAAACTATGATGGGTTTTAGGACTGCACATATCATATACATCTAGATATACTTGGGTTGATCTCAAACTCATGATCAATCATACCTTAGTAGGTAGCAATAACATTGCACGACTCAGAAATAGAATACCAGTTATTGATAAGTGACTCAAGCAATCAGTGAGCACCTGCTCGGCAGGTAACTTGGTTGTATTCAATAATTTTCAATATTCATGAATATCAAATCAGGTGATGGCATTTGTCCCAAGTTAGCGCCTTTATCTCCACGTCATTCCCGAGTACCTGTCAATTTTCGTGGCTCACAGCGCAGTTAGTAGTTAGTACTTTAAACACCACGACTCGCTCGCTACTATTCATAACCGCCCAGCCATGATATGGTGTTAGCCAGACGACAACCAGTTAAATTACTGATTAATCGTCATTCCTTATAATCCATCTAGCAACGCGGCAACATGCCAATCTGCATCGAATGCAGACATCCTGTCAAGACGCTCTGGACTGCGTATTCTGGCGCAGGAGACAAGGCCAGCGGACACAATATCCGACTCACTGTGTGTCGCAACTGTGGCCGCTTCTGCGACAAGTATGTCGAACATGACTTTGTCGTTCTTTTCATTGACTTAGTTCTGATCAAACCTCAGGTGAGCCTTCACTACGTGTTTTGATTTCTCATGTACTAACAGGTGTAGGTCTATCGACATTTGCTATACAATACCTTGATGCGAGATGATGATCGCTTAGATGTAAGTGATTAATGCAGAGTACGGCATATGTACCTTACTGATGACCCTTAGCCTTCTGTTATCCGTCTAGGCACTCTTCTTCTTCTCTTTGATGTATACTTGACATGGGCACGATTGGAGAAGCAGATGGTGCCGCCTGATGCCATCCTAGGCGCCATCCCAGGCGCAAGCAACTTGGGTAAACTTTCACAACAACCGATTGTATTTCAATATCTCTTCTTCCGTAAGATGACTCCCAAGACAGCTCTGAGCATAAACTAACTCTTGCCCAAGTCATCTTTTGCGCGCTCTCGACAGCAGCTTTCCATGTGAGCATACGCTTCCTCACATCGTCCGCCTTCTCTCCCCTCAACCTTCTTGGCATCCTTCCTCAGTACACAAGGCCCAATTCAGTGTCTACAGCTCTCCTAGTATCATCCTCCACGAAGCTATTCCCCATCCTGATGGTAATATGGGATTATGACGTTCCCGCCTCAGCTCGATCACTTGGCTGGGCCGTCGTGGCCAACAATGTCGAGGCGCTACGCATTCTTCTTGATTGCAACTATGTCATAGCATGTCTACTCGCTATCGCAGGGGCAGCTTCACGCTGGGTGGTCGGCCGGGCTGTTTTGCTCGCTGCTGGCCTTGCCGACGTTGACTCGATAGGTGAAAGTGGCGTGGCAGCAGACGGCAAAGCTCTATGGGCGTTATTGATGTATGCGAAGGAGTGGGCAGGCCGTCTTGCTGTCGGGTAATTTATCACTGAAGCCAAGTAATCATACGGCATTTGTCCAAAGCAAAATGATGGTCTGCAAAGTGCGTCTTTGGCTTGGTATAACAGGCGTTCCAACTCCATATGTAATAAAAAAAACAATACCAGTTCAAGTGTCAAAAGTCCAACAATGTAAAATTACAACCGTACCATCACAACAGCCCTCGTCATCTTTCCAGCTCTTGCTTGGCGTGTATTTAAGGCGGATATCTAGTGGAGGTGCTCTTCTCGGATACCGCTTTTTCTCGGCGCAATAAGAGGGTGAAGTTGGGCGAGGAACGTAATCGCCCACATAAGGTAGCAGCTCACGATGGCCAGGATAGCAGAGGATCGCCAGAGTCTGTAAGGAGAAAAGGTCAGTTGTATTGTCACAAGCGGCCTGCGACGAATCGCATCGACGGGATGGTTGGACCGACACTTGGTTTTCGCCCTTGGGAGCAAGGAACCACGATGCCACGCACAGGGCGGCAATGACAACGAGGCCGATGAAGACGGCATATCTGCGCTCTGGTTAGACCTTACACGCGTCGTTTACAGGGGAGGAAATGCGTCGTTGCGTACCCTTGAGCCATGATTGAGGTTGTGCTTCGAGTCTGATCCTGCCGGCAGGAGAATATCGATCGGGGAAAGCGTGCGATCAACGAGGTTGGGTTGAGTTCGGAATACAGGAGCTTGCCTGACGGTTGGTGTATTCGATGATTGAGAGCTTGTAGCTGGATTGGTTGCATTACTCAATACCTTAGCAAGGTCCAGGCTGAGTCAGCGGAAACGCCAAGCCGCTTACCCTACACCTCGAGACATTTGATGTTCGACTCGAGATCTATTGATGACTTACTTAGGTAATGAATATACCTTCTTAAGCAAATAGTATCAAGCCTATGTGTATATGCTGTTGCCAAGCGTACGCAGACAAATAGTTGAGAGTGTTTGTATATACAATACTTTCTTGATAGGTTATCGGTATTTCCAAAACTTCACACATGCCTAGATGCAAGCATCTAAGCATCATTCTCGTACTTGAGACCAGATTCCTTTCGAATAGCCCCGTAGATTCCAGCCATGTCTGCCGATGAGCCCATATGTTCATAAGCCATTGCCAAATGCGCATCAGCAGCCTCAACATTTCGAAGTCTCACGCCCACAGATTCAGCCAAGCTCATAGCATGTCGAGCATCCTTTCGGGCGAGCTCAACTGCAAAAAGAGGCTCATCACGGTTATAGTAGTCGCCCGTGAGCATACGCTGGCTGTAGGCAGTGTAAGGCCCACCGAAGATTGAGTCGACGATCTGATGAATGGCTTCAGTGCCCAGCCCTGTCTTTTCGGCCACAACGTGCGCCTCAGCGAGCTGCTCGGCCATGTTCAAGATGAATGTGTTTCCAAGAACCTTCAGAGTCAAGGCTTTGCTGTAAGGCTTATCCGAGAGATCAATCTCCTTGCTGGAAGTTACGCCCTTGAACCACGGCTTTGCCCTTGCAACACTGGCAGCAGGTCCAGCAAGAACACCAACGAGCTGACCAGCCTCAGCCATTTGAGGAGCACCGAATACAGGAGCAGCGACGAACTCGGCTCCTTTGGCCACAACATCCTTTGCAATGGCCTCGGTGGTGTTTGGGTGGATGGTTGAGCTTTCGATGAACAGCTTACCGTCGACGTTTTCCTGAAGCATCGCCTTGAAGGTTTCTTGAACGGCTTCGTCGTTGGCAATGCAGGAGAAGATGACATCGGCTCTCGAGACGCCGTCGGCGAGGGACTCAACGACTTCCGTCTCGCCGGCCGGAAACTCGGCACTGAAGCCAGTGGCCTTTTGAGATGAACGGTTGTACAAGAGAAGGGGACCATCCAAGTTGCCCTTTTCAACGATGTTCTTGCTCATTCCCTGTCACCATTTAGTTTTAATTTCTTCGTTTTCTAAAACAGCGAGATGAGTCTTACCCTCCCCATGTTCCCGAGTCCAATCCATAGTAGTGTGGGAGCCATCGTGTTGAGCTAGGTCGTGGTGATGAGTCTAAGCCGTCAGAGCTGCCGGTTAGTATGATGAGATTATTTAGACATACAACAATGTAGCAGAACAAGTCAGAAGTAATTAGTTTTTTATCTGCTTATAGATTATTCGAAGTAAGAGAACCAACAAGTCTGCGGGAATAATGAATGATGTGGAGTTTGGTTCCATTGCTATGAAATGCAGTTGGGTGGAGGTGTAAGCTGTATGGGGTATAGATATCCAGCAGCCTCCGTCAATGTCATACAAACACGAAAGAAGTAAACATAATGACATATATAGTTGATTCATTGTTTTTCAAAGGAATCTCATTGCTTCGAAAAACTTCACTGATTCAAAAGATTCCCTTGCCTTCTCTGGAACATGCCTATTCTTCCAATGTTAGGCTGAGAGAATCCGACACTGAAGCTCTTCAACTCAGATGTCTCCACTGGTGCCACGACAACACCGTGACTGTTGTTCGTAGTACTGAGGTATTCTCTCGCTGCCAAAGTTGCCCACTCTTCAGCGCTCAGAGGGAGTGCCTCCAACTCAGATGGGGATCGGAATAGACGGATTGAGGTTATGCACCATGCAACAAATGCCGTGATACCAAGACCTGCCACAGCGAGGAAGATGACCACCATAACGGTCGGGACGTACGCCGCTCTTGCAAGACATCCCTGGGTCTTGTCTTGGCCTGCTCCTGGCTCAGAAAGAAGGTAGTTGTTTCCACCGGATATCATAGTCATGGTATTCAATAGTATTGCCAGTGCATCTTGTACGTCCTGGATGGCGGAGGTGTTGAAACCATTGTACATCAAACCTTGAAAAGTCGGGACCCATTCTTTCAGAGCTGTTCCAGATGCCATGCCTTTGATGGTTTGCTCTGCACCTGATGCTGAGACGGAGCAAGTTAGTGGAGTCAGCTGGATATCATCCTCTGACTTGTATGTTGTTTCGACGGCTGCTTTAATAGACCATAAAGACCCGTCGCTGTCGAGAGTTGCCGACGTGCTCCAGATAACGAGATGGTTAACGAATCCGGAGGACCATTGGGTTTGTTCGACGTAGCCATTGTCGTATATCAGTCCTTTCTGATTCATGTCTTGAGCGATGTCTGAAGAGTTCGTTCCAGATGGCCAGCTCTGCGGTGTCTGGTCGTTGACGATGTTGCAGTTCCATGATCCGAGAATGTCTCTCTTCTCTGGACAGAAGCTTGAATCGGTATTTAGTTTCTTGTAGATACCGTAAGGACATGAGTTATTGACGGCCAACAGCTGTGCATTCTGCACAACTTGAAAAGGCCGTCCGTTGAATGGCGGCATGGGAAGATCTGTGCCATCGTCAAAGACAAGGCCCTGACCGAACGAGCAGCGTGATTGGATCAAGTGATTGACAACGAGGTAGGACGTGAGAAGATCGGCAGCTTTCCCCAGGACAAACAAGAAGAGTAAGAAGGAGAAGCCAAATGCACCGCTAGGAAGAGCTCGGAGTTTCAGGGGAGCAAGCAAAAGGTCCAACCCATCAAAAGAGTTGAGTGCCCGCGTGGCCAGGATGCTACCTCCACCCAATATGCGAAGCTTGTTGCGTCCATGGAGAACCCTACGTACAAAGAAGCCTGTCAGGGCAAGGACAACGAGGAAGTATACACGAAGAACCACTCGGACTTCAGCCGTAGTTATCGAAGTAATGATCATGTTGTGCCGTTTGCGGAAAGATGTAATTTGCGTAGATCGATGCAACGGAGGAAACATATCAGAACGAGAATAACATTCCCATATATATATTTCCCTCCTTCCACCTCAGTCAGCCTTATCTCATGACTGAGCTAGGGTCTCGCTCTGAACCCTTGAAAAGATGGCGTTGAAAATGGCCTCTGACTTGCTGTTCAGCTAGGGCAGTGGTGTTAGTGTAGACATTGCAGCCTTTGCCAAAGCTACCATCACAACGTTTTCTTGCCATCCTCACCCGGTCATCAACCAATAACTGCCTATATTGCTGTATTAGCCAGTACTCTAGCAACAAGGTTCTCTTTATGCAGATATGGAGGGACAAGTCTCGCAGCCTTGCCGGTTTTTAAAGAAATATCCAACCATTGAATAGCATGTTGTAGTCAAAGGAGTGTAGGTCTAACAGGTAGGGAAAGTCTCGAGCTGAACCGGATATATCGGCTCTGATTCAGACTATTGAAATGCTATCAGTTCGTGCTAATGACAGACCGTCCAATACTGTGGCTTTAGTACGTTGAAAGCTGAAACTCGGCATCAAAACGCCGTTCAGTCCTTTTGCGAGTGAAACATGAGTTTTAATAGGGTCAATATCAGCTGCCGCATGATGTCGCGAGGTAGGGTCAGACTTACATGTGACAGGAAGAGATCAGACCTAATTGCAGGCTGTAGAACATGATTGATACATATATATTTGGCGAGCTTTTTGCATGCGGTGGTGTTGGAGTGCCTTTTCTTAAGAACATTCTTTCCTTCCAGGCCGAAGCAGATACTCTGGATGTATGTAGTAGGATAAGATCGTGACATAGGCACAACTAACTGCTCTCTGCGAATAATCTATGTTATTGGCGGGACTCTTCTAGTATTGGATAAATATCTATCTACTATAGCTAGATCAACTGCTGGCTCATTATTCTAAATAGTCGCTGGTTGAATGTACTACATAGTATCGACACGACGCTTGACTCTGATCTCTTCTATCATCAGGGACTCGTTAGGTAGTGCTTGATAGAGATATTGCATGTTGGTATTGTCGGCGAGATATGTAAGAAAAATCAGAATGCTTCAAATTATGAGAAATCTTGAACATATGCCTATCTATGAGAAAGGTCAAACCACTAAGGTAGGTTGTGTCGAGCTTTATATATCATGTCTTGCTATGGTAGTGGCCAGGTAAGTGGCTAGCCTCGTTGATAGAAGAGAACGACGGAACCGTAAAATGAGGGAACATAAGAAGCAACCTCTATTTGATTGCTCGTTACTAGGTACTTTATTAGGTACTTCTATTTACATGGGCACCTTAGCTATAGCCTATAGGTCCAAGTCATCGTCATCTTCAGCGACATCGGCATGGAACCTGGGGCTTATCAGCTTATCGCCCACATGCCGCCAACCAAAAGAAGGAAAAAAAAAAGGTCGTTAGTTACACCTCCACTACCTGGGCATCTGATAACTTACTGGTAAGTGCCGGTTCCATTCGTCTCGTTGAATTTTGACTCACGAGAAAGCAGAGCATTGTCACGACTGTTCTCTTGCATCTTCTCCCCCATTTAGGGTTCCCTGCCCAGCGATGCTCTGCAGCTAACATTGAACTTTCTCCCCCTACGGCCGCCTATATCACATGAAATCGCAGGTCATTCGGGGGAGGTGTTTGTTTTAAGACAAAGGCTCATTCCAAGTTCTTTTATTACCTTATTCTGTACCGGCCGGCCTGCCAAGGACCAGGCACAAAGTCCTCACTGCCGGACATCATGAGCTGGCCCCGCGTATTGAAGCAGGCACCTCGATGTGGCCACTGTGCATCATCTACAGACTCACGCCTCATAAAATCTTCACATAGCATTGCGACCCCGATTCGATCCCGATATCGCGGCTTTGCTTCACAATCCGGCAACAACATCTCGTTGCCATGTCTCGGCAAAGGTGCCACCCGTCGCATGTCGGCAGCTTCTACAGCACTTGCCAAGAAAAAGGCCATTGATAGAGTATGCCACCTAAAATCTATTCACTGCACGACTGATCTAATTATTAACAGGACTTCATTGTCTCCGTCTTGGAAGTATCAGCTACCAAACGAGATGCCAAAGGATATCTCCAGAAGTACACCAGCAAGAACCCAAAGTCTCTCACTGATGCACCTCTGTTCGTCCAGGGTGATCCGCAGCAGGAAACGGAACCGCTGGACATAGCGCCCCCGCATGTTGCTATTATGAAGCTTCGTGTCCCACAAGAGATCGATGCCACAACTCTGGCGGGAGTAGCAAATACGCTGTCTCAGTTGCGTAAGCTCGGGCTCTTAAGCGTTGTAGTCATTGACTGTGGCATTGATGAATCTCGTATGACTTTCCAAGACCAGGCTTTCCGCCTCTGTGAAGCCATCGACAGCTTCGGAGAACATGGCGCTCGTGTGGTAAAGCATGCGTTTGTGGGCTCGGAACTCGTCGGACAGAAGGGCAGATCACAGCCGACTGATATTCGACTTGACGATCCTGCCTTTATCAACCACATTCTGCACCACCGCATGATGCCGGTTATCCCTTCTGTGGTCAGCCGCGATGAAACCCGTCCGCCCCAGCCTGCGGACTCGAATCAAATCGTGCTGGCTCTCACTAGGTACTTTGCAGGCGTGCAGCAGTCCAATACCACTGACACATCTGCTGAGGCCGATGCTGTCCCCCCAAACCCCATCGCTCTCGTAGAGAGAATCATTCTTCTTGATCCACTTGGGGCAACACCAATGGCGGGCCGGCCTGGTGCATCCCATCGGTTCATCAACTTGGAACAAGAATATGAACCGATTCTTAAAGAACTCATGGGCCCTGACGGATCCCCCCTAGCAGACGACAAGGACCTCCGCGCCTCGATCACTGCACATGCCGCGAATTTAGCCCTTGCTAAAGATGCTTTGGCGATGCTACCACATACTTCATCTGCTCTCATTACTACACCTGACGCTGCAGCCAATCTTTTGAAAACGTCATTTGAGCCCAACGAAGCTATCGGGTCTGATTCTCTCTTTGGAATCGGTGGTATAGTAACAACTCGGAGGAAGAAAAACCCACTACTGCACAACCTTCTCACAGACAAGCCCGTCTTCTCGTCGTCCCTCCCGATGGCGCGCGCACCAACAAATTCTGGTAGGGAACCCACGGTGGGGGCATCTGGAGGCTCAACACTACTTAAAAAGGGTATGCCTCTTCGAGTATTCCCTCACCCTCGGGAGAATCCATGGGTTCCGCCCAAGCCTGGAAGTCCGAGACTCCGGTTGACCGATAAGTGCATCGACCTCCCTCGACTGGTCCATCTCATCGAGGACTCATTTGGCAGAAAACTGGATGTGGAAGACTATCTCAATAGAGTCAACGAGAATCTGGCCGGCGTGATCATCGCTGGAGAATACGAAGGCGGCGCCATCCTGACGTGGGAGAAACCCGAAGGTTTGGACGACCAGACAGCGTACGAGCAAGGCCGTTACGTTCCGTATCTTGACAAATTCGCCGTCCTGAGGAAGAGCCAGGGCAGTGGTGGTTGCGCTGATATTGTTTTCAACGCCATGGTGCGAGGCTGTCTCCCTGACGGTGTATCGTGGAGAAGTCGGAAGGATAACCCGGTGAACAAGTGGTATTTTGAGCGATCTTTGGGTACCAGTAAGTTGTCTGGGTGCAACTGGACTATGTTCTGGACAACACCCAATTTGGACAACCAAAGTCCCATTTTGCGAGATTATGAGTCGGTATGCAGGGGAGTCGAACCTTCTTGGGCTGACAATAAACACATTTTGGATTGATTGATGGGAGTACATAGCTCTCATGCGATTCGGAGAGGAAGAGGCGGAACAAGTATTTCGACGAGCAATGTTTACGGAGTCTAAAAGAACATCGGGTCTATAATTTGTCCCAGTACAATTATCAATTGATCTATATAGATACCCTCTCACTTGTGGTTTTCTGCTTCAGATTTGTTGTGTAAAACCCCCTGCAAAAGGGACTCGTCATCAAAGCGGCTTATCTTTGTACGGAGTAGGCAGAAAGCTAGGTAAGGTACCTTACCTATTATACATACGTAGGTACTTGGGTAGTTTCTTGCGGTAGCGGCTGATCTGAGTTATGTACCCTCAAGTTGTGGCTGATGATTACCTTAGGGAGTTTTGCATCGGTACCTTACCTTACCTTGCTGTACACATGTATCAGAAGAGCTAGGGCCACCTTTCGAGATCTGCACTCGCCTAGGCGGGCCCGTTTTAAATGGATGCCCTGGGATGCTGGGACTCATGGAACTGTAAGGAGGGGACCCAGCCTGTGAAGTGGTGAGCCTGTAAGCCCCTCGAGCCCCTGGAAAAGGGAAAAACTCAAGGCTCCAGTCAGCTACAGTACCTGGGCTGCTGTTGTGGGGTTTTCTCTTGTGACAGCGTTCCCATATCTCTAACCAGACCAACCTACCTGACCTTCACCTTTACCTTACCTACCTACTTCTGCCTCAATCCACGCTGACGCAACAATAACATCCCCTTTTCACTTCTCCAAATCTCCAATCGACCTCGCACCAAACAACCGATCGAATACTCAATTATCCCGGAAAAACCGACACAATGGATTTCGGAAACTTTGGAACTAACCTTGGAAAGAACCTCTCGTATGTGCTCCCCTGGAATTAACAAGATAGCACAGTTGCGCAATCTTGTTCCTCCAAGTGCTGGCTGTGATCGAACCTCGGGCTCACCATATCCAAACAGCAACCTCGGGGCTTCTATCACCCCCTTTGCGTCGCGCACCTTGCAGTACACCAAGGAGCAGTTCGGTCAAACTGAGGACAAGGTGGGCTGAGCCGTTTTGCACTCTATCGCGCAGCTGGTATTCTTACATGTGGCCTTCAGACCCAACTCCCTCCTGACTATATCGATCTCGAGAAGCGCGTCGATGCCCTCAAGCAAGCCCACCAGAAGATGCTTGCTGTGACGTAAGTCCACCGGATATCTGTCTGCGCCATCACATGCCAGGGGTGTTGGTCATCTAACATGCTTTTTATAGCTCCCAATACTCTAACGAGGCCTACGACTACCCCCCTAACATCAAGGAGACTTTCCAGGATCTTGGTCGCACCGTCAGCGAAAAGGTTAGCCTCCTCTCGTCTGCTACCTCTCCGGCCGAAGCCCAGGCTGCCCTCGTCGCTCCTCCCGCCGCCAAACCTCAGCCTAAGACATTCAGCCATGCTGTCGCTCGTGCCAGTTTGGCTAGCAGCCAGCTCCTCCACCAGCACCACACCGGCGCCGGAGAGGACCCCCTCGCAACCGCCCTGGAGAAGTATGCGCTTGCCAGCGAGCGTGTTGGTGAAGCTCGTCTTGCCCAGGATGCCCAGATCCAGAGCCGTTTCCTCGCTGGTTGGAACACTACCCTCAACACCAACTTGACTTTCGCTACCCGCGCCCGCAAGAACGTTGAGAACTCTCGCCTCTCCCTGGATGCCGTCAAGGCTCATGCCAAGGGTACTACTTTCAAGCTGGGTGGCCATGCCCACGGCGACCAGCCCCATGAGGAGCAAGAGCTGAGCCCTGAGGCTCAGGAGGAAATCGAGAAGGCTGAGGATGAGTTTGTCACTCAGACCGAGGAGGCCGTTGGTGTCATGAAGAATGTGAGTTTACACCCCAAATAGTTGATCATCTAGGATGACCGTACTGACCAAAACTAGGTTCTTGACACGCCTGAGCCCCTGCGCAACCTTGCCGAACTTGTCTCCGCCCAGATTGAGTACCACAAGAAGGCATACGAGATTCTCACCGAGCTCGCCCCCGTTATCGAGGGCCTTCAGTCTGAGCAAGAAGTGCGTCGTGCCTCTGGGTTTTGAGCATAGACATGTAGAAAGGGGCTGACATGTTGTGTTATAGGCCGCTTACCGAAAGAGCCGCGAGGAGTCTTCCTAAGTTAGTGAGAAAGGGATGTGTGATTTAACTATGTGTCGCTCAAACACGCGGCATGAAAACGCCGAGTCGGACTTTACGTCCATGATATGAGCGAACGCAAACGCGTGCTGTGTTTCTTTTTCAATTTTCTTATGTCAAGATCCAAGTTATATGTCTGGAAGGTATAAGATATTGTCTTGGTTCAGGTATTGAGATATCAACCAACTCAAGATTCGAGGGCTTCTTTTCTTCTTCTTTATACTTGCAACGGGCTTTATGAGTCTATTGCTAGCTTCAAGATGTAGAGACCTGGTGATGTGGTGTGAATGGAATCAACGATATTAGACCTGCGTGATCTATCTAGATTAGTAGCTGACATGCAACACTGCGACATATTGTCAATGCAAAATCTTGAGTTTTCCCTGGCCATGGTAATCACCTACAACTAAGTACATATTCTATGATCTGGCATTAGGTAGCTCGTCATGGCTGGAAGAGTCACGTGAGCACACACGTGCATTCTGAGACGTCAATGCTGGGGGCGTCTAGTCTAGAGCCCAATGAGGTCAATTCAATTTCCTCTGACCATTCCGTCAACTAAGTCACGACGAAGCAACCGCAATTGACCTCGCCAGGATGAGGCCAACAGCTCGTGTGTTTGCGCGCTACCTAGAGGCCGGTACTCCCACCGGTCTCACTGGTCTATGGACTCATGCCACGCCTCGATCGACCCTCCTCTACCTGTACGGCACAACCCTCAGCAAGCTCCAGAGCATCCCCGAGACCTCCATGTACCGTCAATCCGTTGAGGCTGTCACCAAGCACCGAATGTCCCTCGTTGAGCAGATGATCCCTCCAGGTTATAACGAGTGGGCGGTTCGCGCCAAGGAGCTCGTCAGCAAGAACTCCTCTCAGTTCCGAGTGGCCAGCGGCCGCGTTGACGGTAGCGAAGCTCATACTGTTAAGCTCGGCGACAAGATCTTTGTGGTGGGCCGAAAGCACGAGGCGGGTGATATCCGAGTCGAGGAGTGGAATGGCGAGGAGGATGAGGGCCCTGAGTACGAGGGAATTCGAACACAAAAGGAACGAGAGGACCAGGTTACCTGGGCAGAGCGCAAGCCTCTCGAGGATCATGAGAAGATTGAGTGGGAGGATGAGCCTCAGATGACTGCCGACCAGTACGTTATCCCTGAACATTCATAACTGAAACTATGACAGGCAGGCTAATTCGCACGACAGGGTCCACGAGCTCGAGCAGAAGATCGGTGCTGGCCTTATCGAGGAGGTTATTCAAGTCGCTGAGGGCGAGCTTAAGCTAGTTGAGACCATGGAGAAGGCCAAGGTGTAAGTTGCGACGATTATATCAACAGTTTGGAATTCTTACTAATAGCTTATAGCTGGGAGGATCTCGAGGAGAAGCCCGCCCCTGGCCAGTGGACTTACTTTGACCGAACCTAAACAGACCCAGCAGCGGAAGATGAAGCAATTGTAAAAGTAGAGGGGATTTATGTACATAGGATGATCACGCTGGGCTTTGCGATTGGGTCGATAGAAATGAACCTTAAGAGCTTTACTGATGAACTGAGATGTGAAGCCATGACATCAACTTCTAACAGTATTTTAACGTGCTTCGCCTTCGCCAAGCCGAAGTGCATTTATTGCATCAGGTTAGGTATGAAGATAGTTGTAGCCAAAGTGTTTGTCTTTCTACGATTCAACGATATAAGCTACATGAGTGGGGCATTATGCCGTAGATAACTCTAAGGTACTACCTAACCTACTAACTAAGACTTTCAAGATCTCTAACATCAAACAGCATCAACCTCAGCGTCACACAATTCCACCGTAAAATGGACTCCTCCTTACTCGATCCGCCATCATTCTCACAGCAAATAAGATCAAACAAACGCAAACGGCTAGAATCAACAGATGACGATTTTCCAAGCTCAATGCCCCCAAGCTCCATCAATCCTCTCAGCCATTCTCCTGGTGTAGTTGCCCAGTTCGCTATCGCCGGCCTCTCAGAGACGGATGAGAATCCTTCACAGCGCATACGCGACTTTCCACATCGCGGTATCTCATCGAATGAAGCCTTTTCTATTGAAGCCGAGAGTGATGAAGACCCGGAAACGGAAGGAGACGAAGCAGCGCGCCCAAAGTCTAAGAAATCCACGAGTCGTAAACGGGGCGGTCATTTTGATGTCCTCTTACAGTCTATTCACTACTTTCTTGATCGAGGGGAGATAGCTAAGGCATCTCGTGCGTATGGCCTTATTCTGCAGCTGCGTCCATCTGGCCTCCCTATCGATATTCGACATCATGATCTCTGGGCCATAGGTGCGGAAATTCTCATGCGTGAAGGTGAAGACACTTCGCAGCAAGATGATGGCTCACATGAGAATCAGCTAAAACCTACCAAGAGATGGGGCCGGGCCGCTAATATGAGCAAGGTGAAAGCCTACTTCGATACCCTGATACAGCAGCATCCCTATGACTACAAGACCCCGAAGGTCGTCTCAGCCTTGGATTTCTGGATTGCTCTGTTTAGCTGCGAAATCTACAATACGCATACCGAACATATACTGGCCCTGGATCGGCTAGAGAGCGAAATTGATGAAGAGTCTCGCCGAGAGTCTTTCGGCAATGACGAAAGCATCGCAAGTGACGAAACAGAGAGCGTGGAAGCGAGGAAACTTCACAAGAAGGACGAGCTGCGAGTCCAGGCATTATCCATCATAAAGGATATCACAAAGAGGATGGATGTACTGATGCAGGATATGCCGTACTCAAGGAATCAACATTATCTTCGATTACACGCCATGGCCTCTTTTTACATTGCAGATCTAGTCATTCCTATCAGCCCCATCTCGCAGTATCAGGCTGAAGAAGTGCAGAAAGCAAGATTAATGGAACAACAGAGTGCCAGAAATTATTTGGAGAGAATAATCACATATGGAGGCCAGTTGGACAAAGCTGCGTGGAAAGCTCTGAACCCTTCAGGTGATGTCGAGGGAGACACTTCTATTCCACTATACTCAAGTCTACCGATTAGAGGTCTCTAGTCTTATTGATGATCAACGCATCCTTCGGCCGTCATACTAACTCGTACCGTTTTGGATAGGGGCAGATGGGGGAGCGGACGGAGGGGCAGATACAGACACAGAGGCGGACGCGGAGGCAGATGCTCTTGATGTTGACCCTTTGTTAGCCCAGCGCTGAAGGATCAATGCCTGATTCGAGCTTCCCACCACGACACACCACTCTCCTCCGGGACTCCAAGCTGCTTGTCGACCCACAAAATTGGCAGATGAAGACTCCGTCTTATGTGCCTTCAATGGCTCATGGGGATCCTCTTGGCTGTACCTCGACGCCCACGTCTCTAAGGTCTCTGCGTTATAGTCACCAATCTCCTCGCTCAGCCTGATTGCGTCTGCTCGGAAGGCGCTCGGAATGTCTTTGTCGGCCCCTCCGCTCCGGCCTTTATTAGAGTCCGTCTTGGGGGGTCGACCCTTCACAAGCCGCATCCAACTTGGATGGGGAACTGGTTTACTCCTGTCCCTGTTGGGGTTCTTGAGCACTTCCATGAACTCTCGGTACGCTAGCAAACGTTCAAAATCCCAGAAGAAAACATTCCCACCTGCATTGCAAAATGCTAAAACTGGATGCTGGTCCGGCACAAAGTGTAGCTTGAACCGCATGAAGAACTGCGGGCCACAGTTGGGGGTATGGAACTGGAGTAGCATGGTATACTGAGAAGGGCATTGGGGAGACATCGTTGGAACAAACGCTGAACGTGTGAGACGGCTCGCCTCATCGTAATTGGTTGGGACGGTTGTCTGAGCTGTTGGTGCCATGCTCTGGGGAGGGGGAGGATTTGCAGAAGAAAAACCCTCTATTCTCCAAAGTGAGATAACATTGTCATGACATGCCCTGGATAGGATATAGTCACCGTAAAAGGCCACGCTATACCGCGTTAGCATCCAGATCATCAGATATGAGCACAGAGCCTACCAATCAATGATACCACTGTGGACTGCTGAGGTCGAAAAGTGAGGATAATGGACACGGACAGGGGTTGTGATGGCCTCGGTGGGGAGATCTGGGAGCGTCCACTTTAATGAATTAGAAAAGTCCGCCCGAACCTTGTTAAAGCATAGTTACCAGGTTGATAATCTGGTCATGTCCAGCAGATAGAATGTACCGGCCAGTGTCATGAAAAGCCTATCAGCCATTGTCAGCATTCAGTAGGATGACGATGATGAAACTAGTAAAAAGTCTCACCAAGCTCAGAAGATCCCATGAATGGCCTTCGCCGGCAAGGATAACCAAGCAGGGCCGGTTTGCGTGGACTGGGTCCAGACTCCAGACACGAATGCTCGTGTCACCAGAAGCGGAGGCGATAATAGACGGGTCTGCAGGCGAAGTTGCTAGATCATTGACATCCTGCTTCAAATGAGTTTCTGTCTCAAGGCGTGGCAAATTGAAGCTGATGAACTAACACCTCCATGGCCAGTCAGGCACTAGAATCAGACAAGAAAGAGTCAGCGATGGCCATTGCACAGCATTTCCTTGGAATAGAGGATACCCTGTATAGTTTCCCGTTCACAACATCATAGATCTTGACTTTGGCATCGACTCCACCAATGCATAGGTAGGGCGCGCCTGTTACGGGATCTTTTGTCCAAGTACAACAGCATGCGGAAGCCTCCTCCTAGACACTGTTATCAAATCGCAACGGGCAGGTAGAGCACATTAAGCAATACCTACATCATCATCTCTGATCACCGAGAGGACCTCACATGGGTTGTTGTCAGCTGTTTGAGATAGGGTACAGATAACCACCTAGACACGTGTGAGAGCTCATTTCGTCGGAGTTGAACAACCTGAGGGGAGACTTACATGCTTTTTGCTGATAGCGGCAAAGACAGGCTGTGCATCAAGCGGCTGATAAGGACAGAACTTGACATCAAAGAACTCTATGTTTTTGAAAAGATAGTTCTCGCGTTAGAAAAGACAATAAATTGACTACTGCGTGTAACGAAAAAAAAAGGGGGGGGTTATACCAGCAACGTTGTCATTCTCGAGAAACTCTGTATCGTTCTATTGTATTTGTTAGTTTCAAAGACTCTATGGGGCTTGCTGGTGATTACTTCTAGCGAGAACGAGGAACGAAGCTTGGGTAGCTCAAATGCATTATCATCGGCGATAGCCATACTGGCTGGCTAATCAACAGTGGCCGTTGAAGATTGTGTTTTGGCAACCAATCTTAGCTAAAGATACTGCCTCAGAATTTGCACACAAGGTGGTACGAGAATCGCGGCGAGATGACGAGAGTGCTTCCTTGCCTGATGTTGTCTCCTTGGAAGGCTTTTAGCGTGAGATGCGAGGTTGAGATTGAGAGGTTGACAACTAATAAGTAAACGCCGTTGACGAGAACTCAAGAGCAGCGCCCTGAGACAAGAAGAGAAGAAACAAAATCTTTGGGGTCTGATTCGCGAATATCAGAATTAATAATATAGGTAGTTAAAAAGCCGCCATTTATCTTGCTTTGCCGTTTACGTCAAAAATCCAGGATCAAGAAAAATAATCATTAACGCGATGCGCGTCGAGTTGAATGATGCTACGTTAGTTTCATGTTGTGTTGACGAAAGAAAGAGCGAAGACTAGAGGTAACTTATTAGTAGGAAGAGTGGGCCTGAGTACTCAGCAAGCGCAGGCTCTGGTTGGTTGAATCAACGGGCGAGAGTTTTTATTGGCGAAGCAATCAGTTCTTCTTCTCACCTGAGGCTCGTGCCTTAGGTTACTTCGCTAAATCTCAACAAGCAGATACCCAAGGTCCAATACCTACTCTACCTATCATCAGACAGTCTGATACTTGATTGTATAAAAATGGCCCAGGTTGAGGAGTCAAATATCAGACAAAGATACCCAGACCAATGACGGGTATCTAATGTATGCCTCAACGGCCACCAGCTTGCTTTGGGTTTAGGTTCGTTCTCATTGTCAATGTCAAGAGATGGATGGATCGTGATGGCCATGGAGCATTTCCTCCTGGCTGCAGAATACTGTGCTCTTTCAAAACGTCTTCTTGCACTACATATCACCAATCATTCCTCTTGTTCCATGTCGCTCACATTCTGGATCCAGTCTCCATTGCAGAACCTGCAGCACCGCAGAATCATTCTCAAAGTCAGTTGCGCAATTGTCACCTCTGGAATTCCAGCTTCCAAGTTCAAGAACAAAAGTAGAGAATTTACCTTCTTGGTGCCTCGTATGAGTCTAGCTAAATATGCACCACAGAAACGAATGTCGTGAGCTGGGACATTTTATTACCCATACACCTTGAAATGGCGGAGCTGTGAGATGTCCATACAGAATCTCACCTACCTCATCACCACCTCGTACAGCCGAGTGCCTGATCTCATCGTATCCGATCCAAACGTGGTGTTTTTGAGGGAACTCACTGTCATTCTGACGCACAGTCACTCATTACACCCGCATCGTCGTGTCTCTGCCTCGTATCCGTCTCGCAATCCTGTGTGTAGCATTGATGCATGATCCCATGACCATGAGTAAATCTAGAAGCTGTACGCCTCATCTGGAGACTTTCCATTGTCCATGACGCTCAAGGTGTCCGTCAGTCTCCATATCTAATTCAGGTTGCTATATAGAGCCATGTCAGCAAATACACTTTCAGCCTGCACTCTCGTGAGTGACTACTGGCTACATTTTCAGGGTCACAGTAATATTTGATGCACAAAGAATGGATGGGTACCTATCAACCAGTCAGGCATCCGTCACACTAGCCTTACTATCGAGGTCCTAGGTCCGGAGAGTTAGTTGTCGATCATCAAAGTCAGGGACTTGCAACTGAGCACACCAAGCCACCCACCCACCATGGCAGCACGGGCGTTGACGTGCTAGGGTGTTCAGGGGTCCTCGCAACGACTTCCCGATAAATTTCGTCTAGCTTTGGCAAGGGACACAAGGACCGTCTTGCAGTATCAGACGCTGCTCCATCGAGAGATGGGCTGGGCCGGGATTGAAGTCATCCGTCCACGGTCCACTGGTCCCTTGTGGCTTGAGCAAGGGCGAAATGACCTAGCCACCCGTTGTCTGCTATCCAAAGGATTGTGCGACGGGAAAGGCGCCGTCAACCGACGACCTCCAGATCCCGCGCTTAAAGAATGGGCTTCGGCCCCTAGACTACAGTAGGACCAAGACCGGGTCTGAGTTACACTCCGTCAGAGCAAGAGTCTTGCAATGGACACGCCCTCGAAGATACCTGCTTGGGGGCAGAGCATTATTGAGGTGGCCACAAAAGCAACAACGGCTGCTGCCTCTTTAGTGACAACACTGTTGCGTGGAGTTTCGAGGGACACGGCATGCTGAGACGGATGGGGGCATGGCATATTGTAGCACAAGAGACAAAAAAGAAGGATCTGGTCATGCAAATGTGTGACGATTAGTATTCATGGAGAGATAGGAAGAGACAGGGCGTTCCTTGTTCTATGCCGTGGACTACCCGTTATAGATGAGGCAACAAAGAATTGTGTCACAAGTGGAGGTATAAGCTAGTCCAGGTACAGCAGTACTGTATTATCTGTAGAAGTTATTCCTCACCTTGAAACACTGAATTATTTGTTATGCAGTAGCTGATGTATCCCTGAGTGGTAATTGAGGAAAGTATCGGAGAAAACAAAGCCAATTTCTCGATTGATAGTACCAAAAGCTCGATCCTTGTTTAAGCTCTGTTGTTTCGACATCGGAGCGGCGATTAATTGTGGTCCCCGTCTTTCAGCGATTGACGACTATTCCTCTTTGGTAGATGGTCGTCAATCTTACTCGTCATTCTGTTCAACGTCATTCCTCATTCCCTTCCCCGCCATCAAAAAAGAAAACCACAGCACTAATGTAAAGAGGGAACATGTAAACCTATCAAAAAGTTTGCACGGTTCGAGTCATGAAGACGATGAGGGCTGCAAGCCATTTCCTTTCAGCTTTTCAAGGGTTGATGGCTTGGTTGGTTGTTTCAATTGTTTTCTCCGTTCGTTGAGTTCCCCAACCGGACAAACCTGCAGCAGAGAGAGAGACTCTTGTTGTCTCTATTCTCGAAACTCGGCCATTGAGTGTCAAGGATGGCGTTGACCTTCTTGCTTTTTCCCACAATACCAAGATTACAGAACATACGTAACCCAGTAACACATCGTGATCCACCCTCCAGAAACTGCAGCCTCATTTCGAGTCGAGTCTCCCTAGGTATAGTACCTATTTAGGTACCCAGGTAGGTAGTCGAGGTACAGGACGGTACTGTACCTACGTACAAACGGTAACTAAATCCGCCGCCCGCCAACGGTGCATCCGACGAACTTCGGGGTTTCTTCACCATCGCTGCAAGTGGCATTTCGCGTAGCCCCTCCTAGCCTTGAGCGTTTGTGTGATGGGGTTGGAATATACATACCTTGCAAGCAACCTTGTCTCAGGTGCATAAGCCTCACTGACGAGGTACTTGAGGATGACGATCCTTTTTCGACAACAACATTGTCTCTCGAGTATATCGTTGACGATATCATTTGCAGTCCAGGGACTTCAGGAGCAGTTCAAAATCAAGTCAAAAGGCCAGGACTGGACTCAAGAATAGTCGAGCACTAAACTAACAAATCTTTCAGCTGTGACGTCGGGTGTGGACAGCCTCTCCTTATTAAACAGCAAACATCCATCGCAAACCAACCAACCAACCTTAACTCTTCAAGCCCCCGGTTAAGCCCAGAGGAGAATCTCATTTTTCATTTTTCATTTTTCACTCTTCACTCCCTGTTTTTGTCGAGCCTCACATACAGAGACAGACAACACTGTTGAGTTCCCCATTCCCGGATGCGCGTTGCTCCGGGGCCATGTCCTAGACTGGATTTGTGCACAACCCTGGTTTACAGTTGACAACCGTCTCTTGGTCTTTTTATATATATATCTTTGTGCTGCCGGCACTTGTCTATCTCAGTCGCAAAAACTCAATTTATTCTCATTATTCATTCTCCTCAGTGCTCTTAGGCACCATAGAGAGAACTCTACAACTGCTAGGTATTTCAGTACCCGAGCATCTCTTTACTACCTACTTGACCAAAGTACTCTCCGACTTTGTCCATCATCGTCAATCTTCTTTTCTCCCTCAAGAGATTCGTGATCTGTATCACCAGATCAACAATTGCCCCATCTTGAACAGCTCCCAAACATTGTACTTCTATTCTAGTCCCTAAAACACATATCATTAGGGCCTCGGACTTGGTTATCACGTCCGTGCCCTGTCATCCAAGATATCTTCCACTGCCCGCCTCTAAATCGCAAAGTCTCACACCTACTATCGACTAGATCCACTCTAGCATTTGACGCCAAAAGACACTATCTATCTCAAGTTAGCGAGTTGGGCTTGTTGATGGTGGGAGACCTTCAACCCACTTACATCACTTCTTCTGGTTCCTCGACTCTGATTTATACACTGTCGAGTCCCTTCGTGCACTCGCTTAAACTCTCATCTCGAACAATCATCCAATATTCGCCTCTCCAGTGACCATTGATTGGTATTAGCCAACATTCACTGGACACGCCCTGCCTGCATACTGCTATCTCTCGCTTTCAATTAGAACTCTCCTATCAGGCCAATTCGTTGCGGAGCTCGCTGCTCTTGCACCGTCATCTTCATGGAGCATACTTTCTTGACTATACATAGTTAGTTATCTCTTGTCTCTGCGTCTTCTCTCCCAGACCTTCACTAACCCGTTCTCACCCAGATTTACATCCTGACGCTAATATCCTTTACGCGTCTGATTCCATTTTTGAAATTCTTGGATACTCTCCACAGGACGTCATCAATAAGTCTGCTTTTGAGTTCTTTCATCCGGATGAAATCCCGTATGCGCGATCCGTCCATAGTCGTGGCGTCTTGCTGGACAAGGCTGCCGTTTTGCACTATGCACGTCTTCGCTCTCGTGATGGCCGCTGGGTAAGCAGTGAATGCTGCTTCTCAATCGTCCACGATATTCTTTTTGCTTGTATAAGTATATACAGGCGTGATGCCAAGAGTGAGAGTATGTTCACCGCAGTTAGCTTGCCCCATTGATATACCATTTTACATATATTAACAGAATTCAGGACGTGCTCTGGATGCACCACAAGTCCGGCGTCTCTTTTCACGCTCTCCTCGAGACCCACGGTATCACATGTTGCAACACCTGTCCCCCAAGTTCAGGTTGCCACCTGTAGAGCGTGAGCCCCGAGCTGCTCTTATCCTTAATCGGTTTACTAGAACGTTGACTATTATGTTTGCAACCGATGCTGTCGCCTCCATCCTCGGCGTGCCTGCCGATCAAGTTCAGCATAAAAGCTTCTACGAATGCATTCGAGAGACCTGCTTGGATGATGCACTCAAGTGCATTGAGAGTGCGAAAGCCAACGATTCCATTGCTTACCTGCGATTCTGGTCTCGCGATCCACGACGACCCGAAGACTTCGAGGAAGACGACAGCAATGTTGATGAGGAGTCGACAATTGATGGTGTTGGTGGACGAAATCAAAGCGAGGGGCCTCGCCACTTTAGAAACAGCACCGCCAACAGTCCGTACCCAGACCAGAATGGATCTGGAAGCGGCTTGATGGCTCCGAACCAGCAACGACGTGCCGACAGCCGCCGGTCCAGTGATTCTGAGGGAGGTGGTGTTAAGTTGGATGGTGCCATGGATCTCGATTCGAACTCCAACTCCCTCCGGGGTTCGGCAGGTCCTTCCACCAAGGTAGAACCTGATGTGGACATGCAGGATGGTATTGCCTCCAACGAAACATCAGGCGAATCCCGCACTACGAGCTCCAATGCTCTGGGCTCTAGCTCACGAGCAACTCGTTACCAGACTCCTCTCACACCACAGTCGCCGCCACCGCCTGAGGATATCGTGTCCCAGGCACGCAGGTCCCGCAACCACCAAGCACGACACTTGGCACCTTCTGTCGAGTTGGAAGCAGTCGTCTCATGTACCTCTGACGGTCTTGTCGTCATCCTCCGCCGAGCAAGACCTCAGATTCCCAGTGTTGAGCCTCCCCAAATTCCTTCTGTCTTCGACCACGGTGTTTTCGCTGCTCCTTGGGCGCAACAACCTGTGTATCCCCGGTATCATCACGAGGCTGTTCACAATTTCCAAGCTCCATATGCCCCGCACCATATGCCACTGCGAAGCGGTATTCAAGCTGCTGGTGGACCCCCTATGGATCAGCTCATGCAATCCATTAGAGATGTTGCTGTATTTGCTTGGGCCCTTGTGGGTATCAATGGAAACATAGCATCTTATGGTCATGGCCAACCGTCAGGAGAGGCTCAACCTCCCGATGGTCTTCCCATATGGGACCCTGATGCGGGAGACGCCTCATACGAAGGACCTTACAACCAGGCTGCCCAGCGGTGGGCCCAAGAAGCCCGACGACAGCAGCCATCGTTCCATCAGCAGGACTCGGTATCAACTGAGTTTTCAATGGAGGGAACAGCAGACTACAGTACGACTGGCCTGGGATATCAGAACCATGCAGCCAATAGCCATGGTAATCCATGGTATTCACAACCATCAGCTCATCAGCGCAACCAAGAGGAATTTGCCCAGAACAGCCGTCAACACCATCAGGATCCTTCCAACCTGACGGCTTCTTCAGTGAACCAACATCCAAGCCAGTTGAGCGACGGGCAGCATTGGCTTGGAAACCCTCAAGTTCCCACCACGTCAGCCGAGGATCATCCCCATAATCCTCCAAACGGTGTTAGTCAGTCATATACCATAGGAAGACCTTGCTGAGCAAGGGGTTCCCCGAGCTTTTGGCTTGGTCTAACAAACGGATGGCATTAATAAGTGCCGTTCGAGGCAGGGCCTATTGGGAAGTATCATGGAGATGTACATCATTGATCATGAAATATTGAACAAATGCAATGAGAGGGTAAGGGTTGAATGTTGTGTTTGTCAATGAGCTTTGGCTTTGCCTGTAATTCAAAGAGCTCAGTGGCTGTGGGCTTGTTTCTCAAGCACGAAGAAGCTCTGGATCGCACTGATGTTGTGGTGAGGAGAATGAGATGGCGTGGCTGGAATCTTCAGACAGACAATATGAATTAGTAAAAACCTGGAAGGTGGTTAACATATTTTAGTTTCCCTCGCGCCTCAAAGAAGCGATTCCATTTCTCGTATAATAGCAAATGCGTGTTTGAATCATGATCACCTGCAGGTGATTTAAGGGACCCAATTGAAATGCCTTCGCCCTTGAGAAGCCCCCCTGCCCGTCCCTGAACTGGACGGCGCTGTGATTGGCTGTAGTAAAATGGAAGCTTGGGCCACCTTTCATCAAGGGGGTCATTTCTAGAGAGGCGACCGTGGAAGTTTCGCCGTTGTTACCTAGAGATACGTACGTCAGCTTCATATTCATCAGCTTTCTCACCTTTGAAGCCACGACTTATCTGTGACGCCGGAGATATAGCCACAACATTGATTAAATAACTTATTGCTCACGAGCGAAGCGAAACTCTACATATCATGTCAGCTTCCAGCGCTCGAGGGCACTATGCCAACCCACCTTTGGAGGATGAGGACGACCTGATCGACCCAGATGATGGTAAGAGATCGCACACTGGGCCTTATTGTTGCCGGAACATACAAAGTTCTATTTAATACTCCGTGAAACTGACCTAGATCCAGCCGATCTCAACGACTTCGACGACCCTCTTGCGACCAACAACACCCGTCAGCCCTTGACAGGCAACATTGGCTCCAGCTCATCATCGCGACCGTTGAACGAAGGTTATCTGACCTCCCGAATCCCCGGAGAAGACCGAAGAGCTCCTCAAAATACAATTGACGAGTCCGTATGGGATACACTGCGCCGCGACCTGCTCGCTGTCTGGGCAAAGCTCAGAGAAGTACTCTACCCGCGCTATCTCCTAGGCGGTACTATGTTCGATAACGAGGGAGGTCTACGCGGCGCTTACTCCAGCATCCGCGGTGCTGGTCTTTCAGGAACACGGGAAGAACTCACTGGACTGGCGAGCCGTATGGTTGATGCCGAGGCTCTGCTCCAGAGCAACATGACTCCTGGTCTTCGCGACTGGGATCTCTGGGGCCCTCTGATCTTCTGTCTTCTCCTTAGTGTTCTCCTGAGCATCACCGCTCGATCCGAACAGCGTGATGCTGTCTTCAGTGGTGTCTTTGCTATGATTTGGCTCGGCGAGGCTGTCGTGACGCTACAGATCAAACTGTTGGGTGGTAACATGTATGTTTCGTTATCTGGGTTTGCTCATGTGACATTCGCTAACTTGCTCAAAGCTCCTTCGCTCAGAGCGTCTGCATCATCGGGTATACGCTTTTCCCCCTGGTTCTTGCTGCTATGATGTCTGCCCTGGGTCTTCACTGGATCGCTCGCATCCCCATCTATATCGTCCTCATCAGCTGGTCCCTGGCTGCTGGTGTCAGCATTTTGGGTGGCAGCGGAGTTGTCAAGAACCGAGTGGCCATTGCAGTGTACCCTCTACTTGTATTCTACCTCGGTCTTGGCTGTCTGTGCTTTATCAGCTAAGCCTGGGCTCATTACCAGGAAACGTGACTTGGTATTCGGTTGCTGCGATTTGAAAAGACGGGGTGGTTAAAAGGGTTGATTTAGACTGATGTATTCTTACTTGAAACGAAACGAGACCTGACTAGAACTGCGGTGTTGGGTGTTTCGGTGATGGAGTGGTGTCATGGACTGATTTCTATGATTCTCGAACTGTTTTCTTTGCAAACATGTATCACTTTTATCGTGGTATGCTTTGTCGAATATGGCAGTTTGTTTGTTTTCCCAAAACGGAACAAATCCTGGCGCGCTTAACGTGGAGATACGGTACCGAGCCATTGGGTCCTATCTTATCCTATCCTATCCTATCCTAGATGCAGAGATCTCTGGGCAAAAAAAAGCTGATAATATGAGATGGCCACTCTTTTCATAGATCATACTATTAATAGTTCATGAACTTGTTCGTCGTGACAATTGAACCTAAAGCAAGGCCACAATCCCTGCTCCCGGAGCAGAAGCACTACACAAGGTCTGTACATTAGATAGGTATGGATTGGCGGGCTTTGGTCCATTAAAGATCGGTCAAGGCATGGTAGGCATGGTTTTGTTTAAAGGTGGAACAAAGTCATGGTTAAGTCAAGTTTCAGTATACAACCAACTCACATAAAGTATTTCGGGGCGTTTCACATTTTCCCCAACTGTCTGTGATCATTTTGTCTATGTTTAATCGTAAAAATGACGTCCAATCTCGATCCTCCATTGTTACCCCTCCTACTGGCGTGGATATTGGCGCCAGGCGGGCGGTGAATACCTTAAGGTAGCTACACTACAGTACCTAGGCTCAGGTGTCTAGGTTAGCTCTGGTTATTTTGACGTTGGCGACTCTGCATGTGTTTGATTGGCTCCACGCAGCGCTCAACTCAACCTTCGATTCCAACATCCAAGAGTGACCCAACTCAGACAACCTGCGCCCAGCCTGATTCCAAGTCCAGCGCATATTTTTGCTCATACATCACTCGTGATTGTCGGACCTTACATGTCCTGCTCTATATCCTCAGCTATAAACTCTGCGTCAAAAAGTTCAACGTCTTCACCTTATCAAGACCAATCCTCTTGTCGTTGATCGTCGTTGATCTGCCGTCATCACACCAAGCCTTTGAACGCCATGGCCGACGACGCTCCCGATGCCAGTCCCAAGAACGAACCTCTCAACGTCGAGACCAAGGAAGACGCAGAGACTCGCGCTACTCGTCGTGAACTAAAGCAATCCTCTATCTCTGACCCCCCAACGTCCGGTCCAGAAGATGCTGCCAACACATCGGATGCGCCCGATAATGACTTGAAGGAGCAAGTCGCCTCTCCTAAGAAGAAGCGCGCGCATGACCAACTAGAGGGAAGCAAAGATGCTGAGGAAAACGATGCGAACAGTGTAGCATCATCGGACTCGGCCAAGGATAGAGCTCTGCGTACCGAGCCCGAGAAGAAGCGACATCGCGACGAAGATACAGATTTGGTATGCTAACCGCAGTTTTATTCGCCAAGTGTAGGGGCTGAACTAATTTTTTCTTTGTAGCCATCAACGATTGCTTCCAGCGAGGCGGCCAACGACACCGAAGCTGGCAAATCACCGACAAAAAAGTCCCAAGGGCAAACATCTGCTAGTGCTTTCGCGGCGTCTGGCTTTGGCAAGCTGTCGTCCGGGACATCGCCCTTTGCTGCTCTTGGTGCCTCTCAGAGCGGAAGTGCGTTCGGGTCACTCGCTGCTGGCAAGCCCTCGCTTAGTTCATTTGCTTCTCCGCCCTCATCTACAGCCGCACAGCCCACCGCGCCGCCTAAGCTGACCTTTGGAAGCTCAGGAGGAGCGTCGCCTTTTGCAGGATTATCAACTGGAAGCAACGGAAGCCCCTTTGGGGGAAGCACTTTTGGATCTGCTCTAGGGGTTACCAAACCCCTCTCGAGCTTCGCTGCGCCTGGTGCGGAGCCCCTCAAGAGCGAGAAACCCGCGAAGCCATTTGGTGCCCCGGATAGTGAATCTGAGGAGGGCGACGAAGAGGAAGAAGAAAGAGAGGAGAGTGAGCAGCCCCCTGAAGCCGAACGTGCTGCTTCGCCAGAGAAGGAATCCGACGAGAAAAAGAAGCTTAAGTTGCAGAAAAGCGAGTTTCCTATCTATCTCTTTGTTAATCTTGTACTAATATTTACCAGTCGAGGTCAACGATGGCGAAGCCGGCGAGGCAACGGTTGTCTCTGTGAGAGCCAAAATGTTTTACCACGACAAAGAGGCCGGCTGGAAAGAACGAGGTGCGGGGATGCTTAAAATTAATGTGCCTCAGGCCTGTGTCGAGTACGACGAAAACGGCGCTGTTATCCCTGGATCATTTGATGCTTCCGCTTTAGAAGTGGATGAGGAGGCCGCAGGAGAATCCCAAGGCCACAAGGTTGCCCGTCTCATCATGCGCCAAGATCAAACACATCGAGTCATTCTGAACACAGCGCTTGTCGCCGCCATGAAGTTCCAAGAAAAGGCTTCATTGAAGTCTGTTGGCATCCTCTTCACTGCTTTCGAGGGTGAACAGTCTAAACCTGTGAGCATCACAATGAGAGTAAGTCGCAATGCCTTGGATTTCCTATACGCTACTTGGAACTGACAAATGAATGTAGATGTCAGCTGCCAACGCAAAGCTTTTCATGAATGAGATTGGAATCATTCAAAAAGAACTCCAGAACAGTTAGTCACTATTTGGAAAGCTCTTGCAAAGCTGTTAAACCCCCATAAAGAGGTGATGCCCTGCCTCAAGCCCCGATAGAATCGCAAACGGGGATTTGCATTGATACATGAGGGGAGCCAGTCTAGCCAGCCGCCGTTTATGCAAATGGCAAGCAGGGCAGACGGCTAGAAGGATACAAAGTCGTGCCCAGCTTGGAGCACACATGTTGATACAATGCACCATGAGAGCTTAGTCGGTCTCTGGCTTTTACACGGAACCATGGATAGAATTGTGTATAAATAGCTATCATTTGGGGAGCATTGCTGTGTCTTAACAATGGCATGGGAAGCCATTGGTATAAGTCCTGGACACTGGACAAGGTAGATGGAGATGGAGTTACAGCCGTGTGCTGGCCATGCAGTCATATTTGCACAAATAAACACGCTTCGATTGATACAATAACATCTGCATTTCTGCTAGGCTTTGTATTTCTCATCACATTTGGCAGTTGGTGAGGTTATGGTTAATGCACGTGATTTGGCATTCATTTCGCGACTTGAACAATGCATGACGTCGCCACTTCACGTATTGAAACGGCTTTTATTTTATTACGAGTCCAGCCGAGCCTCGCACATTCCTTCAGTTCCCAGTGATGACATGACAAAACGCAAGGAAATATCAGGCCGAACTGGCCCTAGCACAGAATATTCACTGCCAGGAGCAAAACGCAAGCGTGATGGTGACGAGGGCTCAACAGCCGAGAGTTCGACTTCAGGTCAGCTGAGCAGCTCGAAATCTAAACGGGGAGGAAAGGGAGGAAAAGCACGGCCGACCCTTCACAAAGAGCCCAGCAGCGTAGTCGTACCCTGTGCTGTGGAATGGCCAGAAGAGTTTAAGAAGGTTGAACGAACGCATCGAGCTCTCAATCTTGTCTACACCTTTTGCACTACACGAAAACATCTCGCCACGACATTTGACACTATAAAATCTGCCGTTGAAGCCCATATCAAGCGGGAGCTATTGGTCGATGAGATTGCTTCCATGGTAGCGATTCGCCCTGAGGGTCTTTTCTTTGCATATGTTGACGAGAACATGCTGCAACTTGATGTCAAAGGTACTGAAAGGGACGAAGTCTTCCGAACTGGCAAATCATTCCGGTCTCAGGCTCCTGCGCATGATGCTTCAGTGGGCGGGTACACTGGCATGGATGGCCTTGACAAACAACATGATCGGGACCTTGAACCTGCAGGACGAGAAGTCCTTTTTCTCGAATTCATCGATGGCGATCTAAAGAGACAAGTCCCAGGCAAGTCTGGCGAGCCAACGAAGCCAACCCGAAAATTGAGAGACGAGCAGCTGAGAATGCCTGTTTTCAGCCAGAAACAGATGACCAGTTTGATCGAGAGGCGTAACCAAAGATTCACCAATGCTATCAATGCCTTCCTCAATAAATGCTCAGCAGATGGGATTGATCCACTTGAAACTCTCAAAGAACAAGCACAGGCATACATCCCGGCCCCTTCTGCCCAAGAAGAGTTTGCCCCAGAAAAGGCAGCCGATTCTATACCAGAAAGCATACCAAAGGAACGAAAGACAGTGCCAGAAATCGTACAGGAGCTTAAGGAGAGCCCCTGGTATACTGGGCAGATTGTCCCTGATGGGCATCGAGTATTCGAGAAACAGGAGGCTGTGTATGGGGACCTCAACTTTCTTTTGAGTCAGAATTTGGTCAACGCTCTATATAACGCCAAGGGAATCACACAGTTTTATGCGCATCAGTCAGAGGCTCTCAACAGTCTCCATGATGGAAAGCACGTTGTAGTGTCAACATCGACAAGCTCTGGCAAGAGTTTGATCTACCAGCTCCCGGTTATTCGTGCCCTCGAAGAGGACTACAACTCCAGAGCAATGTACATTTTCCCCACAAAAGCCTTAGCACAGGACCAGAAAAGGAGTTTGAAAGAGATGATGAGTTATATGCCTGGTCTTGAGGAGACTATGGTAGAGACTTTTGATGGGGATACTCCAATGGCTGAGCGCAATGAGATTAGAGAGCAAGCAAGAATCATTTTTACTAATCCAGATATGCTTCACATTACCATATTACCCCAGGAAGAACGATGGAGATCTTACCTGAAGAACTTGAAATATGTCGTTAGTAAGCACTTCCTTTGATTGACCCTTTCTATATCCATATTAATCATCAACAGTGGATGAACTGCACTATTATAATGGTCAAATGGGTTCTCACATGTCCTTCATCATGCGAAGATTGAGGCGAATATGTGCCGCCGTGGGAAACCGGCGCGTCAAATTTATATCGTGTTCTGCTACAGTTGCGAACCCAGAGCAACACTTCAAAACAATATTCGGCATAGAAAACGTCCAGCTGATAGATTACGATGGATCTCCATCCGGAAGGAAGGAGTTTTTGTGCTGGAACACTCCGTATAAAGACCCTGGCGATCCTGCCTCTGGCCGTGGTAGCACCAAGTTTGAATGCGCGCGACTGTTTTGTGCTCTGATGCTAAGAGGTGTAAGGATCATAGCATTTTGCAGAGTTCGGGCGCAATGCGAGCTTCTCGTGAGCACCGTCAAGCAGGAGCTCGAGAACCTGGGGCGGCCAGAATGTACCAATCTGGTGATGGGATATCGTGGCGGCTATACAGCACAAGATCGCCGTAGGATCGAGACTGAAATGTTTCAAGGTCAACTGCTTGGAATTGTTGCAACCACTGCGTTAGAGCTCGGCATTGACATAGGCTCCCTTGATTGTGTCATGACGTGGGGATTCCCTTATACGATTGCCAACCTGCGACAACAAAGTGGCCGTGCTGGCCGTCGCAACAAGGATTCACTTTCGATACTGGTTGGTGACGGATTTGCCACAGACCAGCACTACATGCAGAACCCAGACGAGCTATTCACAAAGCCCAACTGCGAGTTGCAAGTTGATCTGGAGAATATGCTTGTGCGTGAAGGACACATTCAATGCGCGGCATATGAAATGCCGATACGCCCTAAGGATGATGCAAAATACTTTGGCAAAGACTTACCGAAGATTTGCATGGAACGCCTAGTCAAAGATGACACGGGCTTTTATCATTGTCATGATCGATTTCGCCCTGTCCCTGCAAAGTATGTTGCTATACGAGACACTGAAGATGACCACTTTGCTATCATAGATATCACCAACGGCCGGAATGTTGTCCTGGAGGAGCTGGAGGCCTCCAGAGCAACTTTTACACTTTATGATGGAGCCATTTTCCTTCACCAGGGCAATCCCTACCTTGTACGAGACTTCCAGCCTGACAAAGGAATGGCCAGGGTGGAAAGGGTCAAGGTTGAGTGGACAACTGTTCAGCGTGATTACACTGATATCGATCCCACGGAGACGGAGGCCATCAGAACAATTTCGAATTCTCGCTCGCATGCTTACTATGGAACAATCAAGATCCAACAAAACGTATTTGGATTCTTCAAGGTCGACAAGAAGAATCGAGTGCTCGATGCGGTACAGGTGGACAATCCACCAGTCATACGTTTCAGTAAGGGAATGTGGCTCGATGTGCCTAAAAAGGCGATGAGCATTCTTCAAGACAGACGTCTTCACATTGCCGCCGCGATTCACGCTGCAGAGCATGCCATTATGAGTCTACTGCCAGCCTTCGTTATCAGCATGCCTGGTGATGTACGAACAGAGTGCAAGACGGCAGTGAAAGAGTTTGCAAAACAAGAATCACAGCGGAAGCGACCAGCACGGCTAACATTCTACGATGCCAAAGGCGGTGCAGGAGGCTCAGGTATCAGCACGAAAGCATTTGACCATGTCGACCAACTGCTACGGGATGCGTTGAAGCGGGTCGAAGACTGTCACTGTGAGCGAGGTTGTGTTGAATGTGTGGCATCAGAGTTGTGCAAGCAAGCGAATGAAGTGATGAGCAAAGCTGGCAGTCAAGTGATTCTCAAGACTCTGTTGAACGTCGAGATTGATATGGAGTCACTGCCGATGGGTCCAGAGTTAAACATTCCCATAGGTACCGAGACAGTCGTTCTGGCAGAACCTGTTCCGTACCGGACCAAAGAGACAGCCTTCGAGAACCGCAGCATTAGTGGTACCAACGAATAAATAACAACATGAGAGCCTAGGGTTACGTATCGCTATCACTGTCATTTTGTTGACTGCTTCGATTACAGCCGACTTGGCAATGCAACCCCTCCCACTCCCACTCCCAAAGAAAAAAAAAGAGTATATACCTTCGTTCCGAGTAAAGAATCCAGATCTCCAGTCTCTCTTATGTGCGGTCCACGCTCGAACTTCGTCTTCTTCTCGACTCTTCAAGCCATTTTGGATTCCTTTATCCTTCAGGGCAGACTTCTGCTTTCGAATCCCGAAATTGTTCTCGCCCTTTTTGAAATCACACTGCCCTTCTTCCACGGCAAAATACATCAGACTATAATATCGACTATGCAGCAATAAAAACTCAGCTTACAGGGTCGCAGGATGGTTACAACTCAACTGAATCGTGGACGAACCGAGGGAAGCCCTTTCTGGTGTTGCCGAATACTCGACGCCACGTCCCGGGTAGTCACGATTTTATCTCGTCTGACTCTGGTAGCAGTCCTATTGTCATCATAAGCATATAGCGGTTTTTGATTCTTTCCTATACTGCATTGCCTGCTTACTTATGGTGATGTGCACCAACAGTGCCAGATATTGTTTGGGGTTAGCTGCACAAACAGAGCGAGGCCGTCAGCTCTGGCATTCGTGATATCAGAATATTACACAGGAACTACTGTAGGAAGAGAGTATTTGCATAGTGGCTTGCAAATTCTATATGAAGCCTCCTTCTGGGTGCCAAACCGTAAGATATGGGTGTTTGAACGGGAGTGTTGGTAGACGGGAAACCGGCACAGAGGGTCACAGAATAGATGCCCCTGTCTGGCTGATGGACAAGGCTTTTCCAAGTCTAGCGTCTGGGGTGTGGCCTGTATGGGGCAAGATGGATTGGGTCTAGACCTCGGAAGGGTAAAGTGTGGAGGATATGAAATAAGGATAAAAACAAGAATAATTTGAATGGCACTAGTTAGTTACGTAGGACACCACTGTTGGTACATATGACGAGTAGAGCCAGGGATAGGAGAATGAGTGAGAGTGCGATAAGGCTGCTTTTTATGGTAAGAAATGCCAGCAATCAGCAATGGAGCACCAGGACTAAGGTACCTTGGCTCTGCTCTGAAGCGGCGAAAGCGTCAGTGACGTAACTGGACCAAGGTGAGAGATCCAAGGCACCGCCAAGCAATGTCCCCCCGAAAATTAACGGTTGGGCCCGGCTTGGCCTGCTTAGAGACGAAACTTGGCAAGACACAAGTATTGTGGGTGACCGCATCCTCATCATGCTGGAGCTATCTCATTGGCTCAGGGGGTCAAGGGGTCTTTTTATGTACGTATACCCATGTACGTGTATGTACTTACCTGGAGATTTAGATGAGAGCCGTGAATGGATCGAGAGATCTAAAGGGGGTGGTTAGCCGTTAGGTCTGCCGAGACGGGAGGTGTGAAACATGGAGCTTGTGCTAGGTACCTTATGCATTGAATAGAGAGGATCGACTGGGAGCGAGTGCCTTGTTACAGCAGTGCTTTCCTCGTGTCTCTCACATCCAATGCATTTATATCCACCCCTTCCCTCTTTTCTTACGCGCTTGGTCCTCTTTCTCCTCCGTTTTATTTGTCTGCTAATAACAACTCAAGTAAACACACTACCTAGGTAAGGTACATATCCAATTTGTGTACCCTGGGCGGTCTGGCAGCTGGCTCCCTCCCACAAGCACCCAGGTCCTAGTCCCTGGTCTCGACCCTTCTCTCTCGGAAATTGGGATAACTACCTATACTTGAACTGTACTGCACTGCACTGAAGTGAACATAACTGAGGTACGGTACAAAAGGCAGCCAACATGCCTCGAGATCGCTCCTCTTCGCGCTCCCACCGACATCGCTCATACAACTCTCCCGACATGCGACAAGTCTCATCCGACGACCGTACTCTCCCAGTTCCAAACACATATAGCGAACACAAGAGAGGAGAGAAAAGAAACAACAGCAACGGCAAAATGTCTCGATATATCAAGCCTGCGGGTGAGAGTGGCCGAAAGGGCTTCCATCCTATTCACTTTTCCAAGATCTCGTTCAGATCAACCAGTCGAGCAAGTTTGCTTTGCAACTTTCTCTGGCCTTTTGTTCCTGCTGCTATTGCTGTTCGCTGTAAGTATTTCCAACAAATATCCCGTCTCCTGTGTAGACTTGACTCACGCGTGTCAGATGCTATGCCCGATAATCATATCACTATTTTCGCGCTGGCCTATATCGCCATGGTACCGTGTGCCAATTTGATCGGATTTGCGGGCCAGGAGCTTTCACGAAAGCTGCCTCATGTCTTGGGAGTCCTTCTCGAGATCACGTATGTTCAGTTCCTCATGGATGTGAACCCGAGAAACAACAACTGATTCGTTTGTTTCTAGCATTGGTTCTATCGTCGAAATTATTCTTTTCATGGTTCTCCTTTCCAAGGATATGTTTTTCGTTATCAAGGCTGCCATCATGGGTTCAATTCTTGCTACCATGCTACTCTGCCTCGGTGCTTGCTTTTTCGTCGGTGGCATGTTGAAAGAAGAACAAGAATTCAACGAGGCTATCAGCGAAGCTGGAAGCGGACTACTTCTAACTGCGTCAGTTTACTTTCCGAATTGTTTCCCTTCCTTTCAATAACTGACTGATTCATAGTGGTGTTGTTCTTGCCCTTCCCACTGTCTTCGAGTACGGTGTTGGCAATGGCGAATCCCTTACCGCTGCAAACCTCGACCACAAGACACTCCAAATCTCGCGCATCATCTCAGTTCTTCTGATCATCGCCTACCTTGTATATGTCTTTTATCAGGCTCGAACTCACCATGGCATCTACGCTGCTGTATTCGAACAGGATGAGCACAATGATCGGGACAAGCACAAGGACCAAGCCAAGGCCAAGCTCACCCTCACTGAGTGCACCATCGCTTTGGTCATTGCCGTGGGCCTTGTTGCGTGGACGGCGGTTATTCTCGTCATGCAGATCGAACATGTCATCGAAAGGGGTGATGTCAGTGACGCATTCATGGGTCTTATTCTTGTTCCACTTGTTGAGAAACTGGCGGAGCACTTGACTGCCATCGATGAGGCCTGGGATAACCAGATCAATCTGGCAATGTCCCATGTGCTTGGGGCTACATTACAAACTGCTCTCTTCAACGCTCCTCTTGCCGTCGTTGTCAGCTGGGGCCTCAACAAGGGTCTTGATCTCAACTTTGCAGTTTTCGACCTCGTCATGCTCATCCTCGCCATTCTGACCGTTGGTAGATTCCTTCAAGATCAGAAGAGCAACTACCTGGAAGGTTTTCTGCTCATTATTCTTTACGTTGCAATCGCCGTTGCAGCATACTACTATCCAAACCCAACTGGCCATGGATCTGAGGGAGGCGCTGAAAGTAGTTCTGAGGGTGGACATTGATAGAACCATGACCGATTCGTTTGAGTGCACCGGTTCTATTTAACGTATTACGATTTTATGACAAGGAGTCCCTTTCCAGTTTGTTACTGCTCAAGGATAGCCTGTCTGCAAAGATGCACAGAGTTGGTCGTGGAAGCATGCATAGTATACTGTTTGTTCATATGTACGTTGGTCAACTCTGATTTTGTAGAGCTGGCAAGGAGTCCCAAAAATAATATATCCTCTAAACGCCATTTTCCTCACACCTCCTAAGAAAAACATCGTTACATACGTAAGAAGTCCCATTTGGCCATCAGACTATCGCCTAAAGATTCTTTAGAAGAACACAAAATCATCTGATTTGAAACCCATGCCCAGAAATGAGGCCTCAACAGCCTTAACCATCGGTGGAGGCCCACAAACAAGCACCAACTCGTCACCCTCACCACTTGCCTTGGGTAGAGTCATTTGTTCAGGAACCAGAGCTTGGTTCACAAAACCCTTGAGGCCATTCCATTCGGGTGGAGGGTTAGAGAGGGCATTGACGACTCGGCATCTTGCAGGGTTGGAAGCCTCCAGCTGGTCGAGCTCTTCCTTGCAGAGAATATCGTCGACACTCCGGTTGCCGTTGAAGACCAGACATGGTGTCGTGTCGTTAGGATTGTGCATGACGGCGCGGAGTACTTGGCGGATAGGGGTAATTCCAGAACCACCACAGACCATGATGAAACGGCGAACACGACGTTCTCTATCATTGATTGTGCAGAACCCATTGCCGTGGTAGACAAATTTGCCCGTAGGCCCTTTGAAGTCAACCCAGTGACCAATAGGAAGGGCATCGAGTGCTTGTGTCATGACACCGCCCTTGCGCTGGGGGGTATCATAGTAGATCTTGATAAGAATATCCAGACGACCACAATCTGAGCCATCGGAGTATGGTGTGTATGAGCGGATGATGGCCTCACGGGTGGCAGGGTCACGAAGACGCATCATAAGGTGCTGGCCAGTGGGAAGGCCAATCTTCTGGCCTTCGTGATTGAGCTTGAAGGAGAAGATTTTCGTATCTGGTGAGATAGATGTCTTTTTATCGAGAATAGCTTTGCTCCATGTCTTGGAGTGGAGGAACACTTCTCGGTTTGCATCATCGCTCGTCTTGGTAGCATCACCACTGAGAATGGCACGGGATTCTTCATCGAGGGTGCCAATATGGTATGTGGGCAGCATGGCTTTTGCATTCTCACTGTCTGAGTCAAACGTTAGTGAACATTTCAAGGGACTCGGTATGATTATGTGGGACTTACGAATGGCCATAAATTCTTCAGTAGCATCTTGACCAGCGGCACCAAAGATTGATGCTGCACCGCCGGGGTGACCAGAGAGGTAAGGAGTGCCATCGTACACTTCACCCTTGACAACGAACCAAGGCTCTTCTTCACCACTGTGCGCCTTGAGCTCTTCTATGGTGATCTTTCGGTTGATCTGAGGGTTGGTCATGCAGATCTGCTTCTCAGGCTCCTTTACCACGACCTCTTGAACTTCACCAGGAGCCTTCTCACCCCAGTAGCCGTTGGTAAGATTACCGCCGGCCTCCTTGACTCGCTCCATCCAGCCCTTGATCTTTAGGGTAGCGTGAGTGGGATGCTCGAATCGAAGTGCATCCTCATCCTTGTGGATCACGATTCGGAACCATGGGTTGTTCATCATGCCCAGTACGCTCCAGTACATATCTCGAGGCTGTACGTTCATAGACTCGTCCATAGCACGCATCATTATATCATCTGCACCCTTTAATTCATCCAGAGGAATGTCAAGATCCCAGAAGCACCAGCAGAATGATGTCTCACGCCACCACATGTCGACACGGCCCCCGTAGAGGGTATCACCCTCAGGGGCGTTGCGATAGTCATCCTCTGGGTATCGGATGTTGGCGAGTCTCCAAGATCTACCTTTGTCAAGGGTAACTTCAACTCGTGTGATGCGTCTTCCGCCACCACCGTAGGCATAACCTCGCACCTTATAGCTTGCCGGGGCGCCTGTAAACGGAACCTTCTCCTCATGAGCAGGGTAGCAAATGGCACTGTTAGTGCTAAGATCGTAAATGGCATACTTCTCATCCTTCCAGACCTCGGGCAAGTTTGCACTTTCTTCAGGCGAGATCATGGTGGGTAGGACTCGGTTGTCATAGATGTGGTACCAGTTGTCGCTAGGCTCTTGTGTGACAGTAATCTTCTTGAGCCACTTAATGCTTCGACCCCCTATTTGCCCAGGAATGACTATACGAACAGGCTTGCCGTGGTCTGGATGTAAGGTCTTGCCGTTCATCTTGTGAGCCACCATAACACCTCTGTTGGGATCCATGCACCAGTTGAGCTTTATGGATGTACCATAATAGCCATTGGGTAACTTGTCTGCTCCCTCGAAGCAAACATACCGGGCCCCGCGCTTGGGCTTTGCTGCAGCAAGCAGATCTCCGATGGCAACACCGGTCCAGAGAGCTGTTGACAGGCCGGCAGCCCCCCAAGAGAAACCCTTGGTCTTCCGTACAATGTTCTGCTCCTTACGACGGTTTCCAGCACACACGAATGTCACTGGATAAGTCAATTGCTGGTAGTCGTTGATAAGATCTCGTACGTTCATCTTGATGGGGTTTTCGACAAGGCCACTTATTTCGAACTCCCAGTCGAGGATATCATCATCTTCACACCTAGGTACGTGTCCGTGGTTACGGACATAGTGAAGATTCTCGCTGGTTAGGAAACCTTCATCGTATAGGTCGCTCAGTGGTGCCTCAACGTTGAAGGGGTGGACTCCAGTTAGACGAATGAGACGTGGATCTCTCTCAACAAAGTTGTCAGGGGTTTTGAGATCCTCCTTAAGGACAGACTTTGGTGAGCATTTTGGAGGTAGAGGATAAGGCTTGATATGGTCGAGACAAGGGGATTCGATTGACGAGAGTTCTTGTAGATCGTGGAAGCTACCTATGCGAGATGGCTTTGCTGTTCCTGGAGGAGTAGGAGGGAGGCTATGGGTATGTTTATGGGCTGAGATTGGTTCATAGTTTTCAGGTATCTTTCCCTGTTGTAGGAGGGTTGTTGTTGTTGAAGTCTCCATAGTGTATCAAGAGATATATGCCAGTTGTGAAGAGGATTCAAGAATGTTTACACAACCGAGTGTATTGATAACATTGTTTGAATTGAAGATTAGTCTAAGAGGCAGCAGAAAGTGCAGTATAATAAGTCTTATCGCGGGTGATCTGACGTGATGGCACTGCCGCTTGTCCGTTTCGTGGGCCTAGGACCCCCCCTCCCTGAGGTTCTCCATTTGGATCTGCTGAGGCTTGGTTCATGATATCGTGTTTCTCTACTTCCCGCGAGGAGATGCAAGTTACAATTGAGTGGATGCATTGGGCTCTGGTCTGATCCCGCGGAGGTTGAAGAGTATGCGTTATCAGGAGATAGAGGCGATGGGCGAATCACGTCTGTTCCTTAGCTGATTGCCCCCGGAGATGTCTGAATCACAGAGGGCCCACATTGCAACTGGGCTGATAAGGGGATCAAGATAGTGGGAAACAACCTCAGGCAGAGCATAGATGAGCGCTTGTCGGTAATGTCTCGTGCATTATAGGTGATCAAGTTTTCTGCCCGGAGATGCTAAACATCTCAAGATCGTGGGCATATTTTCCGTCCAGATTTGACCATGGTCATACTATCAATGGATTGAAGGATTATAATGAGACAGGAAATGATATGGACGTCTAAGTTGTCGTGAATGATATGATGGCTATGCTGTGAAGGCTGGAATTCTTGACTGAATCAATGTATTTTGATACCTCAAAGAATCAAACAATGTAATTATTTGTGAGCTTCGGGTGGTTTTCCATTTTTGGATACACTGATAACGTTTGCTATATACTCGATCTCAGAAACTTCCGAAGTCTCTATGGGTGTAAGCTCAAAGATCGGATCAAGCAAGGCCTTTGATCGAGCACAGACGCTAGAACATTGTTCCGGCACTTTGGTTCAGCACAAACCCGGCAATAACAGTAGCCCGACTGCCCGGCACTTGGTATACTGACACGACTCTATTTACAACAGAGACGAGTAGCCTAACCTAGAGCTGGTCACCACTCTAGTAGGGTCCAGTTATCATTCTACAATGATATTTACACTCTAGGGATACTGTGAGTTTCCCTATCATATGTCTTATAATACTACAACTCTCAATAAAATCGTGATGCGATGACTGAATCCTAACTCTGAGTACACTTTTAGTGCGGCGTTTGCAGCCTTTGTAATTAGACCTAGAGTCTTGCATTACCTTGGGTATCTTGTGGTTGGAAGTTATTAATTATGACTTCATCAGGTAAGTGTTTTAGAGTTCTCGTTCTATTGTACCTAAGGAATCCTGATTTACATGTGGTAGAAATCAATGCTTCGATTAGGTACCAGCCCAGGGCAGGCTACCAATATTACTTGTAGTAGGTACCTATAATTGGTATAGGTGCCTATACCATTATGACTTTGGTGGCAGGCGAAACTTGACCCCACCCTGGGCACCTGCACCTCCACCTCTTTGGCTAGGTGTATTCTGTACCTTAATGTTAATCGCTGTCGACCTCAAAATCAGGTAACAGCAAAACCTCGAACAGACACTGACTTCCCCGGCGTATCAGCCCTGCCGCATCGCATATCCCCCGTCCTGGCTTGACGGACGCACCCATGTCGGCTCTGTTGCCTTATCTACAGCATCAATTTCTGGGGAAATACATCCCTTAACAGGCAGCCTGCGCTGAATGTAGCGCCGCCTCCACCCAGTTCACATTCGATCTAGAACATTTACCAGGTCGCGAATCGCCTCCAATCATACCGTGACCCGCCATGGATCGCGCAAGGAAGCGTATAATCTCTCACTGCCCTTCTTACTTGTATAGTAGCTCATTGTTTCTCTAGGCGAATTGCGCACTTTGAACGAAAAGGCCTGGGACGGCGAATCTGGTATGAATCATCTGTCTACCCCCCCACTCCCCCGCCATCTTCTATTAACAACTCCTGTTGTAGACTTGTTCCCTGTTGCAAAGACTCTCGATTCGTCTCTCAAGAAGAATACCGCTTTCATCAAGCGGCTGCGAACAGCCATCACCGCCGCTACCCTCAGTACCTTCCTCCAGGAAATCCGAACATTGAGCCTACATAAGTACCTTTCCGAGATCATATCTGCTTGCTATGAGGGACTATGCCGACTCAAGTCGCCTGGCGAAATCGAGGCCGGCGTGGAGATTGTCAGTGCTCTCCATCAGCGATTCGGTCCCAACGAGTTCACGGAATACATAGCTTGGCTTCTCGGAAAAGGGATGGCGACTCCGGATAAGGGTATCCTCAAAGCTCTGGCACCAGAGGTTCGTGAGAAAGAAGAGAAGGAGCGCATCACAAGACAGCGCGCTTTACTTCGTGTAGTGACCGAGTTGTGGCTCGTCGGCGTCATCAGGACCCTTGACGATGTTAGCAGGCCAGACGACGCAACAAAAGGAGCCGCAGGCAAGACTCCCGAACTGAAGACCCGAACGAACAAAGGCACCGGTGCGGAACCGTTCCCCCTCGAAGTACTTAAGGATTTGCTTGGACACGACCGCGAACATGCCAACCTTCCGCTTCTTGTCATTTTTGTCAAGTCATTCAGCTGGGATATTCTTGGGGTGAAACCAACAGGCGCTGATGGCCGAAAGACAGTAGAGGAAGACGGCACTACTGAAGGGAAAGAAGCCGAGGATGGCAATGGTGGAAATGAGGTGTCTCCTGACACAGATCAACCTTTTACCGAACCCGAAATGCGTGATCGATTCAGGAGCATATTAAAGAAGTATTTTGATGATGTCAAGGGACATATCACTCGGGATCAGAAGTCAATACAGTCGCAAGCTCGACGTAATGCCGAGGCATATGTCAAGTCTGGCGAAGTCTTTGAAGATCGACAGGCGAACTATGAGAAGCAGGTCAAGGCTCAAGAACGCCTCGTTTCCAATGCACAGGTTATTGCGGACGCAATTGGGGCCGAAATGCCGGACCTCAAAGACTCAGATGATTCATTCGCTGCTTCCAACGGGTCTATCGGTCTCGTTAAGACTGGCGATTATCTTCGTTCTATGGGAGACGGTGCCGGAATCTGGGAGGATGAAGATGAGCGACGCTTCTACGAAAATCTGGTTGATCTTAAAGGCAAGGTCCCAGCTATTTTACTGGAAGACGGCAAAAAGAAGAAGACAGACACGGACGAACAAGTTGGGAAGAAGGTAGACCCATCCGAGGCCTCGGAAGCCCCCAAGACTGCCGAGACTACTGATGACCAGTCCACATCTATCGCTAACCGAACCATTGGAGCGCAAGTCGATGCCCTGCTTGCGCGTCTACCAGAGTTGACAAACAAAGACATAGCAGACCAAACAGCTATAGATTTCTGCTTCCTGAATTCCAAGGCTTCTCGCAACCGTCTGGTGAAGGCCCTGACGGAGGTTCCAAAGGGTCGTAGCGACCTACTCCCGTCATGGTCTCGTCTTGTGGCGACTTTAGGTCGATATATGCCAGATGTTCCAAAGGGCCTGGTCGATTACCTTGATGCGGAATTTCGAAGCCTTCAACGACGGAAGGAAAAAGACTTTTTGGGACAAGTCCGCCTGAGCAACATTCGGTATCTTGCTGAGTTGACAAAATTCGGCATTGTGCCCGAGCATGTTGTCTTTCATTGTCTGAAAGTCAGCCTCGATGACTTTTCACGCATGAACATTGAGATCCTGTGCAACCTCATTGAGAACTGCGGCCGGTATCTGCTTCGAAACCCTGAAACAGCTCCTCGTATGATGAGCTTTCTTGAAACTCTACAGCGCAAGAAGTCTGTCCAACATATTGGACAACCAGAGCGGATGCTCATCGATAACGCTGTTTACTACGTCGACCCACCAGAGCGTTTAGCTATTGAGCAGAAGGAACGCACTCCCATGGAGCTTTTTGTTCGCAAATTGATCTATGTTGATATGACAAAGAGAAATTACAGCAAGATCTTGAAGCAGATTCGGAGGCTCCACTGGGAGGAGACAGAGGTATGCAGCAGAAATAGTATTTTATGAATAAGTGCTGATAGTTTTAGGTTGTCGCCATCTTGGAGAAGGTGTTCTCAAAGCCTGGAAAGGTGAAGTATGGAAGCGTTCATCTTCTTGGTATCTTGCTCAGCGCGCTTTATCGCTACCATCCTGCCTTTGTGGTCAAAGTTATTGATAACGTGATCGAGTCTATGACGTTTGGTCTCGAGCAGAATGATTACAGGTTCTATCAGCGACGCATTGCCGAAGTCAAGTATCTTGGCGAGCTTTATAACTACCGTATGCTTGAACATCCTGTTATCTTTGACAGCATGTACAAAATTATGACATTCGGCTATGGTAAGACGTTCCTTGGACAACTAATTTGTCCATCAACTGACTGAACTTACAGGGGGCCCACCTGTTCCTGGTAAATACATTCCACTCGATCCTCCCGATGACTTCTTCCGCATCCGACTTGTGTCTACAATGCTGGAAACCTGTGGCATGTTCTTCAACCGCGGAGCAGCGGGCAAGAAGTTGGATTACTTCCTTTCATTCTTCCAGGTATGATCCACCATCCCCCCCGTTATGTTGTCTCTATCTGACACTCTGGCAGTATTACATCTTCACTAAAGTGTCCCTGCCAATGGATATCGAGTTTTTAGTTCAAGACACATTTGCTCTGACTCGACCACAATGGAAACTTGCCACAAGCTTGGATGAGGCCGTAAAAGCCTTCCAACTTGCCGTTGCTCAAGATCAGAAGTCGGCAGGCGTTGACAAGGGAATCGACGCGGATGATGCCACAAGCGATGCTTCGTCGGACGATGACAACGTGGACAATGATGAAGATGGCGACGACAACGAAGACAGTGCTTCTGAGGAAGAGGAGGCAGAGGTAAGTCAATCAAATGTGAAATACTTGGCTATGATTGACAAATGTAATACAGGATGTGGAGGAAGATTCCGACGACCAAAGTACCTTCGACGAGGAAGCCATCGTAGTCACTCGACAAGAAGAAGAAGTTGACCCTGAGGATGAGGCTGATTTCGAGCGCGAGTATGCCAAGATGATGGCTGAAAGTCTCGAGTCGCGCAAGTTTGAGCGCAAGCAACTCTTTGATGTGCCACTTCCAGTTCGATCCAAAAATCGCGAGGCTACCTCAACAGAGGGAGGCGAAGGAGAATCTCCTCCTGGCCATACTATGGCATTCTCCTTATTGACGAAGAAGGGCAACCGCCAGCAGGTAGTTTACCTTGCCACTCTATGCCGTTCCCTAGATGCTGACCTGGAATTAGACGCGGACTGTCGAACTGCCCTCCGATTCTACCTTTGCTATTGCAATGAAGAACCAGCAACAGGCTGAAAGGGAGGAACAACAGCGCATCAAGAATTTGGTGCTCAACTATGATCTTCAGCAGAATGAAGACCAGGATGGTGGTACAGACCCTCAGCCCACACAAATTCATCACAACACCAATATTCACACATTATTTCAGGCAACGAACGACCGGCGATCTTCTACCACAACCGGTTGGAGCGATCGAACAAGGATAAGAGCCAAAGATCTCGTAAACTCCAGCTGAGCGATGTCGATTGGTAAAGATATTCGCATGGGTAAGACTCCTAATCTAGCCTTGACGATAAACCAATATCACTCGACGACTGTCTCCCGAGATGACCGTCGCTCCGCTTCCGAATTGTGGTCACGGATGCCGTGGTCAAGAACCAACCTTGTACCACATTCGTGCCGTCTTTGCCCGTCGCGTAAAGGGCGGTCCAGTAAGCTGAATCCTCCTCGTTGACGCAAGCTGTACTTTTCAATAATGCGGCCTCACATAATCCAGCTTCACTGCTGGAAGTATGCTCGCAGCAGTAAGATAGCTTCCGCACTAGAAGCCTGGACGTCAGAACAAGACCCTGCCGCACGCTCATGACGCAGCAACGTGCTTACCACGGAACGGAAGGGACATGGCATCCTAGAAGCACATGCATCGCCTAGAGTTGAGGATATTTAGACGTCCAACCTGCCTTGAGCAGATGAATAGCTAAGGAAGGCATTTAAACCCCTGCCAGGTTGCTGGTTATCAGTACGCTGTAGCTTGAGATTGAAATACTGAACTTGATACTAGAGAGCATTGGACCTGGTCAGCGCAATGATTTAATCAAGAGTGGAAATGCTAACACAGATACCGGTTTGTGTGTGTGTGTGTGTTTATTTCCAGATCGACTAATCTATTGGTTCACCTCGTGATAGGCAAATATATCATGTGTAACCGTGATGAGGTTGGGATGACACTCAGTTCTTGGTGACCTTAAGATGGACAATCTTGCCTTGAATTCCCACGGGAATCTGAACGTCTTTACATACGATGGTTCCTTCGTTCTCAGCATCTTCCTCGCACCTTCCCCCACATGCAGCTTATGAAGGCAGTCAGTTTTCTCTGATATTCATGGCACTTGCTCTCCTTCAGTTCTGCTTCTAATTGATTTGGCTTGTGTCACCAAGCTTGACTCATTCAAGCCTCGCAATATTCTGCGGGCACCCGCCGGGAGCTCACCTTAAGGCAGTGCCTCTAAACTAAGAGACGGCCCCTTTCTGAACACTGCCCTGTGCTTCTTTGGCTCTTGTCTCCCATGGTGACTGTCCAGCACGGCTTGCAGCACACAAAGCTTTGGGAAGTGATCGCCGTGCGTCAGATCGATTTTACGAACTGTCTCTGCCTGTTTCACTGACACTGTCTCTCTGTTGCCTGCCGACTGCTGTCAAACGAGGAGGATAGGGCGCTTTGCAATCATGGCCCTACCAAAGGACTGGCCGTTGCAAAATGTGAGTCGGCATACTGCAGTGTTTTGCTCCATCATGTGCGCTAACTTGATCATTCCCAGATTATATATACCAGCATAGTCGGCGTCGTGCTTTTGATGGCATGCCTCGAGTGGTTTCTCTGGTTGGCAGCGTTCGTCTATTGCCTCGTCAAAGTTTTTCAAAAGGCAGAACATTGGTCCATTAATGTCTTATGCATCATTGTTGGCGCTGCCTTTGTTCTCCTCCGGTAAGCCGTGTCCTTTCCTCTGGCATAATACAAAATGGCCTTAGCTAATATCAAGTTAAGGGTCATATTCCTCCCAATCATGATAGTGACACTGCCACTTCCGGATACCATTACAGAGCTGTGGCCGAAAGAGATGGTGTCTTTTCTCCAGTGGTTTGCATTCTGGACCTTCGCGATCCTCTTGACGGTGCCATGGTTGTTCTGTATCTACCAAGTCGTGACAAATCAACTCGGTCGAACGAAGCGTATGAAACAGGTGCTCGATGATGTCACTGCGCCAAAGGTCGTCATAGTCATGCCTTGTTACAGAGAGGAACCCGAGGTTCTCCTCAAAGCTGTCAACTCAGTTGTCGAATGCGATTACCCACCCGCCTGTATCCATGTTTTCTTGTCCTTCGACGGGGAGGAGGAGGACGAACTGTACCTCAGCACTATTGATAAGCTTGGTGTGTCCATGAAGATGGAGACATATCCCAAGAGTATTGATGTCACGTATCGATCTGCACGTGTAACCATTTCACGATTTGAGCACGGAGGAAAACGTCACTGCCAGAAAGTAACCTTCAAGCTCATCGACCGAGTGTACGAGGAGTATCTCAAGCGGAACGACAATCTATTCATTCTCTTTATCGACTCCGACTGTATCCTAGACAAGGTATGCCTACAAAACTTTGTCTACGACATGGAGCTCAGCCCTGGCAATTCTAGAGACATGCTAGCTATGACAGGCGTCATTACCTCGACGACGAAGAAACATAGCATCATTACCCTCTTACAAGACATGGAATACATACATGGACAGTTGTTTGAACGAACTGTCGAATCTGGCTGTGGTTCCGTCACTTGTCTGCCGGGAGCCTTGACGATGCTGCGCTTCTCAGCTTTTCGGAGAATGGCCAAGTACTATTTTGTAGACAAAACAGAACAGTGTGAAGACCTGTTCGATTTTGCTAAGTGTCACTTGGGAGAAGATCGCTGGTTAACCCATCTATTCATGATTGGAGCCAGGAAGCGGTACCAGATCCAGATGTGCACATCGGCCTTTTGCAAAACCGAGGCTGTGCAGACATATCGGTCCCTGGTTAAGCAGCGGCGCCGATGGTTTCTAGGCTTCATCACAAACGAGGTCTGTATGTTGACGGACTGGCGCCTGTGGAAGCGCTACCCCGTTCTCATATTGGCCCGTTTTATGCAGAATACCATCCGAACAACAGCATTACTATTCTTCATCATGGTTTTGGCCCTGATAACTACAGTCAAGAAAGTGGACGACCTTCCTGTGGGCTTCATTGCCGTCTCCTTGGGGCTGAATTGGCTGCTGATGCTGTACTTTGGAGCCAAGCTCCGGCGATTTAAAATCTGGCTCTATCCACTCATGTTTATTCTTAATCCGTTCTACAACTGGCTGTATATGGTTTACGGTATATTCACAGCAGGGCAGCGAACTTGGGGCGGGCCACGAGCCGATGCTGCGGCGGCGGACGCTCACACGACAGCAAGAGAAGCAGTGGAACAAGCTGAGAAACAGGGAGACGAACTGAACGTGGTCCCCGAGACGTTTAAAGCGGCACAAGAAGCACGTAGGGCTGCCTCGAACCGTAAGTCGACCGCAACCACCGAACTCGGACGAACTCGAAGCGTAGTGCGACCACCAGACAAGATTGATGGCAAGTTCTCGGCACGTCAGAAGACAGCATCGGGAACATATGCTCATCCAGATGAGATCGATACCAGCACAGAGGATATTGAGATGGGGAAGGCAACATCCCACGTGTTATCGAAGTCTCAAGAGTGTGTGGGTCTCGGGGTTGGAACACAGCGAAGAATGAAGCTCCTGATGGATGAGGAAAACATTCGAAAGTACGAGATTGCACAACAAACGCAGGACCGAGCTTCTCAAGTGAGCAATATGGAGGGCATCCAGTCTAGCCACGGGTTCTCAGCTTCACCTACGAGGCGTACTGAAATTTCGGGAGGTATGACCACTTCCCGAAGCACGATCGAATACAATCAGGTCGCCCAAGATGAGCCAGTTGAATCTCGTCGTCGAAATTCCCCGGAGAGAAGTATTGGTACCAGCCTTGACGGGGAACAAACAAGGCTTGGATCAAACATGTCGTTTGCTAGTCGAATGACGAGAGGGAGGCTGAAGAAAAGCCGTTAGAATGAGGCGATATATTATACCTGGATCAAGCCAGTGTTCATATTGCTTAGGCTGAGCCAGTTACTTGTGTCGTTTGTCATTCTCAGATTATACATATCTAGGTAGTGTAACAAACGAAGCTATCTCGAACAACGAACAGCAGGTTTTGCATTGGATAATTTTGTTGTCGATTCAAGCATGGTGAAGCCCACATCTACCCCGCAATTCTGGAGCTGCATCGGCCACCATGACAGCACACAAGAGAGATGAAGATGATGAAGGTCAGACCAGACCAGACAGGATAGGTCGTTTGTTGACCGGGGTCGGGGTCGAATGCTCCAAGTGACCCTGTCACTTGCTATGTACAACCAACTACGGATACAGGACGGACAGGTTAAATGAGGTAGGGCGAAAGTAAACCGAATAGCCTCACTAAACTAAAATGTGGCGTCCTGATATTCATGCAATTCCAACAACTCTCACCAACCTGAGGCTACTCCTTGTTAGCTCATGAAAAATTGTCGTTTCGGTGCGCCGGGGAGAGAAACGAGTATTTTGTCGGTGAGCCAGTCCAGTCGATCACCTGAAAATTCATTTCCAAGTTGGCGGAGCAGAAGAGTGAAAAGTGCATGATATTAGTTTCGAACAGCTTGGCACGGTTTGTTTGGCTGTGTCAAGATCATGCAAATGTTGTCTTTAGTCACACCCGGAGGGTTGGGCCCGGTTTAAGGTGGTGGTATTATTGAGCTCGACCAAGATAGGTAGTCTCGAAATTTCTTCAATGTCCTTGATGGCGATGTTCTTGTCTCGTCAATTGGGGTTAGGAATGCGCTGAGATCTAATGTCATGGCAAAGTCAAGTTTGCCATGTTGAAGAGACTAATAATAAAAGAGCTTAGGTGGCGAGGAATCCATGAATGGAGAGGAGACTTGACTACTAGACCTAAGTTAGGTAGTTGATTGCTTTATCGTTATCAGAGGGACTCTCACCCGTTTAAAGGGGTTTTCTGTACTGTTTGTGCCCCTCCAACAAAGCTTTGTGTCTGCCTCGTCTTCAAAATGGTGGAATAGCGGGGGAGGGGCATGACAACTAAATTTTCACTTGCTGCTGCTTGTACTTGTATTTGCTTGCCTCGTTTAAGGCGGGTAATTATCACTTACTAAGGAACAGTCAGTACCCAGAAGTACCACCCATTACCTAGACTTGCCTACTACCTAGGTAGTACCTAGTAACTTAGTTGCTGTGATGATGTATGTATGTATCGTCGTGGCTGATGCTGGTGCCTTGCGTTTCTTTTTTTGTGGAGATGCTGTATCTGTTTTAAATCCCTGATATCCACTGTAAGGCAATTTGATTGCGTACAGGAGCTGTGGTGACAGAATCGCACAGAAATCTATCGTCGTTTCCAGGGTCTGCTATGTCTAGTCAACTGTTCAACGTGACCACAGCATCCCAGCACAACGAGATATTGCGCTGGTTCATCCACACTAGATCTATCATGAATATAAAAAGTCGAAGGACATCTTTTCCAGAAGACGTTTTTAAACTCTTTTTGAAGAAAAGAAACTTGGCATCTTCTAGAAACAGCTTAAAGAAAAGAATCGAATCGCGACAGGCTTCCAAGTAGGGTATACTTGGTTTACATCATCGCTCTATACTGCAGGTCCACCACATCGAAATCGACCCGCAGGTACTGGATACAGTTCACTTCCTTGTAGCCACTGAACCATTGAAAATTTCAGTGCAGTGCAGCCCATTGAGCGGGATACCCCATTCGCTGCCCCTCCACCAAAAAAAAAAAAAACTGACCCAGCGCCAGCGGACCAGGCCAGGCCATAAACAACCGCCGCCCAACCAAACCGACCTAGGTCACCTTAGCCATTCATACCCTACCAGCCTTTACTCTTCCCCTCCATACTCTTTCTATCTTATCCATTCTCACGATCCTCCCTCTATCTCCCGCCTTTTTGCGATCGCTTTCCTTCTTCTCTTTTGAGCTTTCCCGCGCATCGCTCAAATTTATATTCCCCTTCCTCTTCCTACCTTAATATCGTGTCTCGGGGCAAACCCCACCCGTCGAAATCATGAGTGTCGTTGGTAAGTGATGCCCTCCGAGTACTCACTTTTTTTTTCTTCCTGGCGGTGCTCAGCCAATCGCTATTCCTTACAAGGAACAACCCGACTTTGAACAACACCAAACTGACTGCTGGCTTTCCTCTGTATAGGTATCGATTTCGGAACCCTCAAGACTGTCATCGCCGTTGCTCGAAACCGCGGTGTCGATGTTGTGCGTATACCCTCATAAGCTCCCCCGCCATCTATCCCAGTCGACTGCCCTGCCCCTCCCTCCATACGTGCTTCGTCGTCGCTCCTACTCTGCCGATGGGATCGATGGCCACCCCTAAGGACTCCCCATAACTGACTTGTTTTGTCTTGTACAGGTCACCAATGAAGTTTCAAACCGAGCAACTCCGTATGTTTGTACCTCTTGTTTGACCCCGTTGTTTGTCGCGCACGGCCAAACAACCCCTCCACCACCTTTATCAGACACATATATACTGACAGTTCTATTCCCTAGTTCCCTGGTAGGATTCGGACCCAAGTCTCGTTACCTCGGAGAGGCCGCCAAGACTCAGGAAATCTCCAACCTCAAGAACACTGTCAGCTCTCTCAAGCGTCTTGCTGGCCGACAATTCAACGACCCCGATATTCAGATTGAGCAGCAATATGTGACCGCTCCTCTGGTCGACTGCAATGGCCAGGTCGGTGCTGAAGTCAACTACCTGGGCAAGAAGGAGAAGTTCACTGCCACTCAGCTGGTTGCCATGTACTTGAGCAAGATTAAGCAGACCGCTGGAGCCGAGCTCAAGCTGCCTGTTCAAGACGTCTGCCTGAGTGTGCCTCCTTGGTTCACTGATGTCCAGCGCCGTGCTCTTATCGACGCTGCCGAGATTGCTGGCCTCCGTGTTCTCCGTCTTATCAACGACGGCACAGCCGCCGCTCTTGGCTGGGGCATTACAAAGCTCGACCTGCCTGCCCCTGAGGAGGCTCCCCGCCGCGTCTGCTTCGTCGATATCGGCCACAGCAGCTACACTGTCTCCATTGTCGAGTTCAAGAAGGGTGAGCTCGCTGTCAAGGCCACCACCTGGGACAAGGACTTCGGTGGTCGTGACTTCGATCGCGCTCTGGTTGACCACCTCGCCAAGGAGTTCAAGGGCAAATACAAGGTCGACATCATGACCCACGGCCGTGCCCTTGCCCGTACTATCGCCGCCGCTGAGAAGACAAAGAAGATTCTATCTGCCAACCAACAAGCTCCTGTCAACATTGAGTCTCTCATGAACGACATTGATGCTTCTGCCATGATCACTCGCCAGGAGTTCGAGGCCATGATCGAGCCTCTCCTTGCCAGAACCCACCTTCCCCTCGAGGAGGCCCTTGCCCAGGCTAAGCTCACCAAGGACGATATCGATGCTATTGAAGTCGTTGGTGGTGGTTCTCGTGTCCCTGCTCTCAAGGAGCGCATCCAGGAGTTCTTTGGAAAGCCTCTATCCTTTACCCTTAACGCCGACGAGGCTCTTGCCCGTGGTTCTGCCTTCAGCTGTGCCATTCTCTCCCCTGTCTTCCGTGTCCGAGACTTCTCAGTCCAGGACATCATCAGCTACCCCATTGAGTTTGCCTGGGAGAAGGCTCCCGATATTCCTGATGAGGACACCAGCCTGACAGTCTTCAACAAGGGCAACGTCATGCCCTCGACCAAGATCCTTACGTTCTACCGAAAACAGCCCTTTGATCTCGAGGCCCGATATGCCCAGCCTGAGCTACTCCCCGGCAAGACTAACCCCTGGATCGGCCGTTTCTCTGTCAAGAACGTCAAGGCCGATGGTAAGGACGACTTCATGATTTGCAAACTCAAGGCCCGTGTCAACATTCACGGTGTCCTGAACGTCGAGACTGGTTACTACGTCGAGGAGGAGGAGGTTGAGGAGGAGGTTAACGAGGATCCCGATGTGAGTTTGTCCGAGCTTTATATGGCGCCCAATGATTTCCCCCCCGTCCAAGATCAGGACTCGGCCTCTTCATCATCCGCATCCGTTGGAGATGATGGCCAAGCATATCCTGCAAAGCGCCCGCGTCTCGACGATGAAGAAGAAACCGACTCGTCTCGTTCCGCTTTCGCTGTTCCAGAACATTTAGAAGAATCGATTTATGAAAACCGATCGCTAACATCCGTTTCCCAAAAGGCCATGGAGACCGATAAGGATGCCCCCAAGAAGACTCGCAAGGTGAAGAAGCAGGTCCGCAAGGGTGACTTGCCCATCTCCACAGGTAGTGCCTCTCTTGATGACTCCACCAAGGCCAGCCTTCTTGAGAAGGAGGCTGCCATGGTTATGGAGGACAAGCTTGTCGCCGATACCGAGGAGAAGAAGAACGAGCTTGAGGCTTACATCTACGACCTTCGTGCCAAGCTCGACGAGCAGTACTCCGAGTTTGCCAGCGAAGAGGAGAAGCAGACCATCAAGGCCAAGCTTGAAGCCACAGAGGTATGTTTACATATTCCTTGATAGCTCAAGAATTCATATACTAATAGCAATTCTAGGATTGGCTGTACGAGGAGGGTGATGATACCACAAAGGGTGTGTATGTTGCCAAGATCGACGAGATCCGCGCCATGGCTGGTCCCATCGTCCAGCGCCACTTTGAGAAAGTCGAGGCTGAACGACAAGCTGCTCTGGAGAAAGCCGAGGCCGAACGGGCTGCGAAGAAGGCTGAGGAGGATGCTCGCAAGGCTGCGGAGGCCGAGAAGGCCAACGCAGATCAGGAGATGAAGGATGCCGACGCTCCGCAACAGGAGACCGAGGGCTCTGCCGACCCCCAGTAAATTATGAATAGAGGGAGGGAATTTCGACACTGCAGATGCATGCTCGGTAGGCTCTACGTGCGTGATGCTTGCATGATACGCGATGAGATGAATGACGCCTGAAAAGATTATGGATGTTGAAAAAGTAAGGGCACCAGGTTTGGGAGAAGGAAATAGAACATGCGATATGGTTGCAAACGGCTTTGTTTGTTTTGTTGGAAGAAAGGGGCCCAGATCATCATGACGGATATGTTACCCAAACGTTAGACCACTTTTTTACACTTTTAAGTTAGTAGTTAGGATCCATACACTCCAGTTTGGTTCAGCTTCTTCCGCCACCATTCAAGTGTGTTATCGTGATGAGTTGGAAGCGATCGTCTGCTAAGGGCATATCGGACTGAATGCGTAGCAGGTGTCATTGATCCAGTTCACACTCGTGACGTAGCGACAGCAAACATAAGATTAAATCATTTCAACCTTCGTTGATAAAGAGCCCTACTCTATACGACTACGTTGCCTTGAGGGCATTACCCCTTGCCCTTCAATTTCACGTCTCTTCAATCTTTTTTGCTGCCCGAAAATGCAAACCAGTACCGTACGCAGTTCCTTCAAACAAGTTGATGCAATTTCTTTTCCTATTTTCTTCTTTTTGATATGCAGTGTATTTCTCGTACTCTTCTCCCCGCAAAGGGAACTGACTGCAACCTGATGTCCTGTCAGCATGTTATCGAAACATTGAGTTTCGTCTCCAGGACAGGATGCAGCCAAGTTCCCGGCGCGATTGTTGAGGTAGAAACTTCATACCACCCATGTTCTTAACTTTTTGTAATCTTGGCTACTTATGAAATGTCGAATAAGGGCTTGAGCTTGATGATGAGCTGCCACTCATCGTTGCTGACCTCCTTCCTGTAGTATTCCTTGAGGGTGTCGATACTGGCTCGAGAGATCAAACTGTAAAGGGTCTCGTCTTCTTCCAGGTGGCGGCCGTACATGGGCTGGTTTCCACCCATCTCGATCTTGATTGCGACGGAAGGCTCCTTTCGCTTACACACGGGAATTTGCTTGTGCTCTCGCTCAATTGATGTTCTATAAGACTGTTAATAGGGGTCTTTAGGGAGGAGAGGATCGAGAAACTTACACTCTGCCCAGTTTGACGATCTCCTTGGCACCGGTTGTAGGGTTATTCCTGACAGCGGCAACAGGACAGTTGATTCGGAGCTGACCCTCAGTGACGTCAACACCAATAACAATGGGATCATTCTTGTTGAAGACCTTGACGGGCTTCAGTACACATGGGAAGACAGCAAGCATCTTGGACTCTTCCTTCTTCTTCTCGAGTTGCTCGTCCATATGCTTGGTGAAGGCATCAAACAGATGATAGATAATATCAGCTGTAAAGATCTTGATGCCATTGTCCTCTGCATACTGTTGTGCTTCCTTGTCGACCTTGACATCGAAACAGAGCATGATGGCGTACTCTGGTGCCTTCTCCAACATCACACCACACTGCAGGACATCACGCTTGTAAACGGGACCGATACCAACGTTGGCAACAGGAATCTTGCAGTCCTTGAGGAAATCGAGCAGAGCCTCAAGCGAACCAAGAGTCGACGCTTGGACACTGACACCGCGACCAGTTTTCTCGACACGGTTGAAGAGAACGGCAAGATCGGACTCGACCTCATCCTCAATATCGTCTTCGTCGTCATCGGGACCTACAACCATCAGGCGTGAGCCAGCGATGGCACCCTCGAGACCAGGGGCGCTGATCTTGACACCTAGAGCAGCCTTGACCTCCTTATTGTGGACATAGGCGGACTTGAGACGCAATTCCTTCATAGGCGCTGGTGTAAGCAGTGCTCGGATATTCGTCTTGATAGCGCCTTCTGTACCGCACAGCACAATGCGGTCACCTTCTCGCAAGATACCGTTAGATAGGACGACATCGATGGTCATACCGAAACCCTCAATAGCCTTGACTTCGAGCACAGTGGCCTGGACCTCGGAGAGATACATGAGAGAGCCAACCATACGCTCTTGAGTGAGCTGAACAATGAGCTTCAACATGTCAGGGACACCCTCGCCAGTATGTGCCGAAGTGGGCACAAGCGAGACGTACTTTGACATGGACTTGTTCTCATAGAAGAGCTCGGAGTTGAAACCCTGCTCAGCGAAGGCAATCTTGGTCTTTTCGAGACGTGTCTCAAATTCGTTACGGACAGCCTTGCTCTGGAGAGCCAGACTGTCCTGGAAACCGTTGTTGGCAACCTGCTTCCAGCCGTACAGACGATCGATCTTGTTGAGGGCGACAATGAAAGGAGTCTTGCGCTCTCTGAGCATGCGCATAGACTCGAGTGTTTGCGGTTCGAGACCGTGCATGATATCGACGACCAAAATGGCAATGTTACAGAGCGAAGAACCACGAGATCGGAGGTTGGAAAAGGACTCGTGACCAGGTGTGTCGATGATGAGAAGGCCGGGGACCTTGAACTCGAACTTACCGTCAGGGTTGACAACAGCCGTCTTTTGTCGGATGGCTTCAACGGGGAAGTATGTGGCACCGATCTGTTGCGTAATACCGCCAGCTTCACCCTCTTGGACGTTAGTTTGACGGACCTTGTCCAGGAGCTTCGTCTTTCCAGTATCGACGTGGCCCAGAATACAGCAAATAGGCGATCTCAAGTTATCCTTGGATCGGGCAGCAAGGGCGGCCTGGTGAGCCTTTTCACGACGCTCAGCGGCCTCTCGCTTCCTCTTCTCCTCGGCCAATTGTGCAGCTGTGGCAGCCTCATCATCGGAAGACTCCTCCTCGGATTCGTCTCCAGACTCTTCTTCAGCCTTCGCTTCCGATGTGCCATTGGCCTTTTCGGCCTCCTCGTCAGAATCAGCATCCCAGCTGTCCTTGACATCGCCGTCAGAAGCAGCAGCAGCCTCCCAGTCATCCTCCACCTCACTCTGGACACCCTTCTTTTCGGCAGCAGCCTTGGCCTCGGCCTCGGCCTTGTCACGAGCAGCCTTCTCTTCAGCTTCCTTCAAGGCCTTCTCAGCTTCTTGTCGAGCTCGCTCAGCAGCTTCTGCAAGAGCCTTCTCCTCATCGATCTGTCTGGGGTTAGCGAATCCTTATCTCTCCGTGTCCTTTATCACAAGGTATACCTTTTGTTGGGCGCGGCCCTTCTTTCTCCTGCTGTCCGCAGGCTTAGACTTCTTCTCACTGGGCTCGCCTGCAGGTCCAACTTGAATGCCAGCAGCCAGCATCTGCTGGAGCTTTCGCTCATTTCGGGCCTTCTCTTCCTTTTGGGCCTTTGTGAGATACTTGCCCTCCTTCTTAAGTTGCTCGATTCGCTCCCTCTCCTTCTGCTTCTTGATGGCCTTGGCCTCCTCGCGTCGCTTTTCTTCCTCAGCAGCTAGGCGCTCGTCTTCTTCGGCCTGGGCCTTCGCTTCGGCTTCGGCTTTGGCAGCTTCTTCTCGTTGGCGCTTGAGTTCCTCCTGCTGCTTCTGGAGCAGAGCAAGATGTGCGGGGAGCTTCTTCTTCTTGCCTCCCGCAGCGGGCTCAGGGGCAGGCGCAGCCTCAACGGGGGCAGCTTCCTCCTTCTCTTTCACCTCAGGGGCAGCCTTTGGTGCAGCGCCACCCTTCTTCTTCGCAGCGGCCTATCACGGGGTCGACTTGTTAGCAGGCTGTATTGAGGTAGAATAGAACCATGGTATAAAACAATCCAAGGGGTAGCTGTAGCATACCTGCTCCTTCTTTCGCTGCTTCTCACGCTCCTTCTTGAGCTTTTCCTTCTCGGCCTTGGTCAGGATACGGCCACCATCGGCGGCATCGTCAGCGGCGGCGGCAGCAGCAGCAGGCTCGGGCTTTTTAGCAGCTTGCTTGTTCTGTTTGCTGCCCTTGCCCTTCTTCTCGGGTAGAGCAAACTCATCGTCGATGTTGGCCTCGACGGGGGCTTGGGCGGGAGGCTCTTGAGCAGCTGGGGCCTCGGATTCGGGTTCGGGTTCAGGCTCGACGATGCCTTTCTTCTTGCGCTTCTCCTTGTTCTTGCGCAGGGTAGCCATCAGGCCACCGGCACCGCCAGCATCATCATCGTCGTCGTTGGCGTCACCATCGGCACCGTTGACATTGGCAGGCGGGGCAATACTCTCGCCCAGCTCGGCCTCCCAGTCGTCCTGCTGGTTCTTTTTGTTTCCCTTCTTCTTGGGCGGCATCTCGGCGGTTGTCTCGGTGGGTGAAACTCGAGATGCAGTCGTCAAGGTTGGCGGGGCTAAACGTTCCTTACGTATGGAATTTTTGGGGGTAAGGGCGAAAAAAGAAAAGTACCAAAGCCCAAAAAAAGATAACGTTACAAAAGTGTGCCAGACAAACGAGGCAACCTACTGACTAAATTTCCGTGGTCTCAGTCACTCTCTCGAGCACACACGCGCGCACAAACTATCAATCAAGCAAGGCAGAGAGGATCGAACGCACACCTAGACTATATGGCTGGATGGTCAGGTTGAAGGGTGCGAGTAGGTGGGTTGGGCTATCAATTTAGGCGGGGCAATGCTGGGGGCAACCACTGTATCCGTAATTCATGAACCTACTTATGTCCAGGGCTTTCTCTTCGGTGGCGAATCTTTAGACTCTGAAATATCGTTCTCGTGACATATCCAGTCTCTAAAATGCGTACGAGGTGTCTATCTCGCACGTACTTGTCACTCATGGAATTTTGGTCTGCTCCGTCTGCTCCTCTCAAAAAAAAAGTCATAACGTTTGGCAACAGGTAATTCAAGCCTACCTCAGATGCTCAGTCTCCCATGTAGTCTAGCGCGGGGCAATGACAAAAACCCCAGGAATCATGATTATTTTGTGAATGTGCCATATTATGTAAGCCTTCACCAACGAGCAAACTTGATGAGATGAAGAAGCCTCAAGCCTTGAGCGTAAGATGGAACGGCATTGTAGGCAGCAGTCAAATTGAGTCATGTTCTGACTCACAAATCTGATGATTATCGTCAAGAGTCATTATTTTATCTATACCATATTAAATGCCTTCCATGTGATTCGCCATATTCCCAACTCAGATTGCTAGAGTAAGAACGTACTCGAGAATCTCATAGCCCAGTTCAATGTACTTCTTTCGTCCTTTAGAGCCAGTCTCCCGGAAACCCTCGGTATGTATTCCATCGTCAATCCCGTCCAAATACTCGCAAAACAAGTCAATGCCATCCCCAATCAACACCAGCTTTTCCAGCGCACTCGTATCAAGGCAACGTTGCAATAAGTCACCGTCAACATGCATCATGTCCCGGGCACGCTGGGGCTCGAGCTCTGGATCCAGATCCATCCCCGGATCGCTGTTCCCCGACGAGTAACTGTTCCGGACGAAGGGACAAATCTCCTTGTTCTGGTATGCCAAGTTCTGTATCAACCTGAGGAACCGCCAAAGATCCAGACCTATCAATGAAAATTGGTGTAGTGAACCATCAATAGACACCCCCAGTATGTCTGCATGGTCCGCTGTGCTAAACAAAGTATTGTATCGTCTTTGGCGGTCAACAGCCGACCAGAAAGGTCGAGTGTGCCCCTTGCGGAATCTCCTGATAGATGCGGGCAAAAGCCCTGTGACGACAACCTCGAACTCTTTATGGCGCTGACTCCATGGGATCCAAACTCCTGCAAACCCTGCTTGTGCCGTGGATATAATACTCACTGGCCACTTACCTGGCTCTTCTTCGGAGTCTCCCATCTCTATCACATGTCCAGTAAAACGAGTCACTCGGTCGCTATGGATAATAGAAGGGTCACTGTTTTCCGACTCCACGTTCAGGTCAATGACCTGAAGTGAGTGCTGGGCAGTCAAGACGCAGACTTTTGTGCCTTCCACGCGCAGGGTTGTGGCTGGAGAATCCAGCCTGAACTGCTTCATAGGTTTGAGCTTCTTCTCCGCGATGTCCAGGACTTCCCAGTGAAGAACCTTTCCAACACAAAATAGAAGACCCACATCATCTCCAACGACTGTGTAAATAGGCTCGGCGAAGCCCTTCTTCTTATATCGGGTCCAGAATTGTAGTTTTCTTGTCGGGGAATCGTCGCTCTCGGGCTTGACCGCTGTCACAGACACAATCATCAGTCGACCATGTTGAGTGGTCACGATAATGAACGGAAAGATTTTCCCATCTTTGACATAGGTCCACTCATAGAGACCAAATATCCTGTCACCTGGATGTCCTAGGCCGGAAATATAATCGGATGGCTGCTTGTCCTTGTTAGCTGCCGTTGCGACATTCGCACCACTTTCGGGATCGATAAAAGAGAGTGTTGGACGATCATTCTTCAAGTGTGCAACCACCAAGACCTTCCAAGTCTGAGAATAGATGACGCGCATCGGTGTTCCGCCGAGAAGAATGTTACGAGGAACAGGTCCAACATGCGGCCAAATATCAACGAGAAGAACTCGTGTCTCAGATAGTAACATCAGGGACATATGACGTTCATATCCAGAAAGGCTAACTTGAAGGCAAAATGCTGCATGAACGGGGGGTGATGGCATTGATGGTTCGTTCGAGTCGGTTGCCCAAATTCGGGTCTTGGTCTTGAATCTGCTACCATTTGGTGAAAAGTCAGTCATAATGGATAGGCTGTTGTCACAGCAAGTGAAAAAGGCGTGCTTTCCATCAAACAGGCTAGATGCCGGAAACACATTGGCTGGTGAAATGCCAATCTGTTCAATCGAAAGTGAGTAATGAGCAATATCATCTCCTGGTATCAGGATCGTCACAAGATGACCGCTCCTCGTGCCAAGCACCAAGATGACCTTCTCAGCGGTATCATGAATGGCTAGCACACTTGTATATGCTTCCATATGAGAGTGACCTTCTTGGTCAGGAGTAACTGCGAGTACTTCAGCACACTCCTTCTTTATAAATAGCCAACATCAGACTTACCAAGGCGTGGCTGAGGGGCGTTACTGCTAATTTCAAGGCCAGCCAGCGAGTATATAGTCAAGAGTGGTAACCCTTCCGTAACAGAACCTGCAATGATGTAGGTCTGTACTGACGTCTTGAAAAGACCAATGCAAGTTATTTCTCCTTTGGCATTAATGGTGGTTGAGTGCGTCAAATTCATCTGGTCAACCAGCAATACATTAAGTTGGGAAGCGCTTGCACCATGTGAAGATATCACCACGATATTATCTGTGCAGCACGCATGCTCAGCCAGCAATGGAGAGTTTCCACAGACTTCACCATGATTGTATCGTGAGCTAGACTTCTATTAGCTGTTGTCACAGAGTCATAGAAAAGAAATTCAGGATTATCAATACTCGCCTCTGTGCAGGTGCAACAAGACACGTGGAGGTCTCGCTGACTTGGATTATCACCATCTGTTCTGTCTGAAATGCCGAGATTGTTCGCGATGATGTATCGAATGGACAGGCCTCTGGCGACAGAGCATTCGCATTGCTGAGATCAGTGGGGAAATGAAGGACATCAGTAGAATGCGGCAGTGACAAAATGGCATAGAAGCTTCGATCTCCTTGAGCCTCAACTGGAAACATCCAGGACTGGCGGACATATTGGTCATGGTCGAACTCAAGGCCAATCCGTGCCTGAATGCCCCATCTCAATTCTGTCAAACTCGACCGGGGCCCACGGCCGGACGTGCAGAAGATGCGATCCGACTTCGGTCTTGGGTTCGATGATACCTTGCGTTTCGTCGAAAGATCTTTCCTCTTGCTATCACTCCTCCAGGAAGGATTGGTATCTGTCGTGACCAAATCGACCACGGGAGACCAATTGGGAATGATGCTGACTTGTTGGGGATCTTTGCGGGGGATAAGCTGCGGAAATCGGATGTTAGCTGAGGACAAGATACGAAGAGACGATGCGAACCACCTTCCAGATTCCACCTGGACCAGAGTCGCCTCCAGTTATCAAAACATCCGAGAAGACATCATAAGCTGTAGTGAAAGCGGTTGTGATATTGGTGCTGATGGTTCCGAGAGTCATAACTGTTGGAACTAGATCTCGCGAATCGATCTCAATAAGTGCAATAACGCCATCTTCACGAGCCAGATAAACGACATCCATCTTCTCCAGGTATATGTTGATCCTAAAAGGTCTCGCCCAGGTGGTCCAGAGCGGTTCGGCAGCTCCATGATGCAACTTAGTCTGTTGAGGGTAGTGTGTTTCCAAGGTATCGAACGACGTCTGCCCTGTGAATGCGTTCTTTACTATGCCAATCGAGTGTTCTGAAACTGCCAAGAAGGCAGTATTGACTTTGAGTGGAATGATCATGAGAGGCATTCGGTGCTCTTTTGGCAGTGGTGTCCCTTTCTCTGACCGAAATACAGCGGTAAGTTCGTCGCCGAGCTCCCAGTCGTAGACGATCATGCGAGATACGTGAGCCTGCTTACTCACTTCACGTCTAACAATGATCAATAGGAGAATGATATGGTAATCGTCTTCCGGTCGTGGATATAAGAACTCCATTTTGTGTATGACGCCCTGCGTTATCCGAACTCGGATAGACTTGACAGGGTCCAAGGATCCGCAGTCCTCATATTTAGATTTCATGTGGGACAGCGCGTTCAACTCATAGATGACGAATCCACCTTCAGCGGATGCAGCAGACATATATCGCGACGAGGGGTCAATGGACAAGTGATACCCCAAGAACTGTAGATTCCTGGGGCTCTCAAACGTGGTAGTTTCAAAGCGCAGTGTCCCATCGAAGCATTCTTGAATGAAGAGGAAAATGGCATCACCTGTCTCGAGCATTAGGACCAGTAGTTGCGGTGGTAGTACACGCTTTTCTTTGGCCTCTTTGCCCTTTTCGCCTTCTTTGGCTCCTTTACCTTCATTGGCTTCTTTGGCCTCTTCGGCTTCTTTGGCTTCCCTAGCCTCTTTGGCTTCTTTGGCTTCCCTAGCCTCTTTAGCTTCTTTGGCTTCGCTCTCTGCAACATCTTTCATGGGAACATCAGCACCCTCGGTCTTGGTTGAAGCAGCGGCTGCGCCAGGGATGTCTCTCTTGGGCGGCACCCCCAGAACTATCGCATTTCGGATTCGTGTGCCAAAGTCAGCTTTTCGTATAACCTCATGCACTTGTCCGTCATCGCGGAGTTCGCTGATTTGGACGAAGCGATCCTGGGCTAGTTAGCAACAACTCAGCATACAGACAAGGGTTTGAGGAGTAACATCGAGCTTACGCTCCGACATTTATGGACAAGAACCAGAAAAGGCGTAATTCCGTGGCATCTCTAATCACAGTCTAAATGGCCACAGCCGGGGATGATGCCAGCATATGGGGTTTGGATAGAGGTTGTGGAAGAAATAACAGACTTACGCCAATGAATGCGATATCGTTGTGAGAGCTCGATCGTAAGTAAACTGGGAGGATCCAATGAACGACAGGGCTCTCGATGACAGTCCTAGAGAGTATTCCACACTCAGGTGCCTTGAGACTTGGATCTGAGGCAGCTTTGGGCGTGGTGGAAGAAGCTTTCAAAGCATCTTGAAAGTTGACGGTCTGCGTCACCCACTCGCCATCTCTAAGAACGCTGCTCTGAAAAGCCATTCTGTCTGCTTCATGGCATAAGAGACTGAACTATAGGTGGCGGATGATGTCCCAAAGGCGGGAGTGATGGTTGCAGGAGGCTGTCAAAACGATGAAGCGATGGATATCACGCGGGGCATTGGTGACGTTTCAGTGATAGCTAATATGTCGAGTCGAAGTACAATTGGGTAAGACAGGTCAGATTATCGAGGAAGCAAGCATTGGACGGACTCAAGCGTCAGGGGTCTCGCTGCTGCATATACTGACAGTGCTGTACAATGTTGGTCTGTTGGTGTTGGTGCTGACGTCGGCGCTGGCGTGGTCCAGTGGAGAAATATTCGCGCTGGTTTAACGCCAATGTGAGGCCGCCTGATTAACGCCTAATAGCAGTTTCTTGGTTTCGACAATGACGATTCAGTTGCCGAAGACTGACTGTCGTGGAAGAGGGTGTGGATGGTCGGTGAACAAGCTTGAACAAAGTTTCAACCTCGATTAGGCAGCGGGCCAGCTGTGATACAAGGGATTTTTGTATCTGATACCTGAAGGCTGGAATCCAGGTGGAAGAGATGCTAAGGAAGTCGTCCAGGGTTAAGTGAGCTGGCTTGATCTGTGTGATACAGTATTTATCGAAAGTGCGGGTATTTTCAGCTCGAAAAGATATCAGACAGACAGACAAACAAACAATCAAGGGCGATAAAGAGACGAGCAAAGCTTGTTTGGAAGGTTAAAAAAAAATGAGTTGTCAGGGTTTGTGTGTGTGTGTGCGTGTGTGTGTGTTTGGAGACACCGCGGAGATTAGAATGAGGTGTGAGTTGTTCCAAGTATGTATGGATCGATTATTGATCAGGTCAGGGCAGCTTGTTAGACAAAAGCCCTGTTCGTAGAGTGATTGGCGTTTATAGCCAAGGATTGGTGAATCAATCTCGGAGTTTGAATTGAAATGAGAACCACCATGGGCGTGGATTCGATATAAGAATCAGACTGGTCTGAGAGTGAGACAGAGAGACGGACAGAGAGACGGACAGAGAGACTCGAGGCGAGGCGGCGTGTGAGGCTCCACGGGAATCAAAGTTTAAGAAGCGATATGGAAGCCCGAGGTCCACCCCACTTGGCTTGATTGCCCTCCACTTCCACTTTTGCCGTAAGATCTTGAGCGGCGGATAGATTTTTAGCGCCAGTCGGGTCCCTGCAAGACTCCGTCTGTGTAACGAGTGACACAAAAGAATCATGGTTCCCAGCACTAAAAAGGTCAAATTCCAACAATTGCAGTGCATTCTGATGCTCGACGCGCCATGAATCCTTGTTCACCTGCAAGTTGCCTTTAGTGATGATGGTAGCTGCCCGGGCAACCCGGTTTCACCCTACCTAAGTAAGGTACCTTGCGTATACCAACCAGGCCAGCAACTTCAAGCAACATCATAAGATTCTGCCCACAGTACTAAGGTATCTTACTCGGAATTGCCTTGGAACACCAATTGCCTCCGTGGTAAAGACCAGGTAGTCCACAGGTAACTCCCACGAAAGCTCTAGTACCTGCCTGCTTTGGTCTGTATCGTAGTGTGCAACCAACACCTACTTAGGTAGCTGCTTGGAGCCTCCTCCATTCACTGCGATTGGAAAGAATCTTCCGCCTGAGTTGAGGGCTGCTTCATGGAACCCCCACCGATGCTTGATAATCCCCCTCCCTGAACCAATCTCGACTACGATTCAGCCAAAGAACAAACCATTTTTTGCACATACATACAGCATATGTTCAACCCTAGATCCCTGCACATAACGTACCATGGGCATGTTCGTCAATGATGACGATCTGATACCCGACATCACAGGGAAGAGGCTTTGGTCTCAAGAAGCTGTAAAGAATCCTCGAACAATCCTTCTTGATTCGGCCGATCCCTGTTATTTGAATAGGACACCCGCACATTCTTGAGAAAGCATCCATAAAGCATGACCCTGGGAGTTTGGTATGCAGCAGAATTACAACACGGTAGTCGGCCACGGCTCATCAGCTCGGTTCTGATGAACACTCAAGCAATCCAAAACTCCGCAAGAGGCGCCCGAGAACCAGGGGGTCGGTAACTCGAGCGGCTCTTGTTAGGTCAAACGAGTGTCAACACACCTCATGTGGTTGGCTGTCGACTCACACCGGCTTTTTTTGTATTGTGTTGTGCTGTGTTGCGTTGTGTTGCAGTTCGATTCTTATAGAGGAAGTTGTATCCGAATTACGTACATACTACGTGTACTGTAGGAAATTACGGATAACTAATTTAGAGGATGCACTATCTCGACTATCTTTCTTGTCAGCTTCGTCATTTCCTACCGATCGGCTAGTGAGGAAGCTAGCTCTAGCTGAGGTTCTTGAGCTGGACTGACCACAGACAACCTAGTCTAGTACATGGGACTTCGCTCCACTTCAACCAACGGCATATTCACATTCTCATCCTTACCGGCTCTTGACTTTTCCGAAACCATTAAATCGTTCAGAAGAACGATTGTGGAAATTCCAGCAGCCATTAGACCGAGCCTGGACCAGCCAAGTGTCTCAGCTTTCGTCCCTTTACTTTTGTCACCACCATCCTCACACGAGACACAGAGTATGCCCTTCTGCCCTTTTTGTCACACCGACTTGAATTAGCCGCCTCAGGATCAAGTGGGCACGAACTCAGTCACAATGACGCTTGACCAGTCAATCGATCAAATGGCTTTGTGCTTTTCTTTATTAATGCCGTTCGATCTGTAAAGAGGTCTCGGCACTCAGGGACCTTCAAATGTATCTCGAGAACGAGCCTATTCTTGCTTGGGCTTTTGCCATCTCGAAACCAGCCAGTCTTCCTCGTGGGACTCTGGCACCAACTGCAATTGCTACCCCCATTCGCACACTCCCTATCATGGGAATCATAGAAAGTTCGTATGCAAAGACGACGCAGTCTGTCGCCTATTTCAACCCCTTGGGAAGGAGATCGGCGGCAGGAAGCTTAGAGTTGAAGGATCAGTAAGGCACACAAGCAATCCTAGGTCTTTTTACGGAGTACGGAGTAGTCGCTCAGGAATCAGTCATTAGCTAGGCTAGGGGGGGGCAAGAAAACATATGCCATATGCTCTAAGTGATAAAAATAGTTAGGCAAGTCTTGCATAAATCTCATGGTATCATAGACTAGCTTATTTTATCACTGCAGCTGAATGTCCGAAATTTTCTTGCTCTCCATCAGTCACCTTCGGCTCTCAAAATCCAAACTTAAGCTGTACGTTAGCGGGACTGATCTGAGCAAGGATTTGTGATCCACTCCATTTTCTCCCCATGGCACTAGACTCAACACTTCTATCCGTACTCCGGACACTTCAATCATCAACTCCACTCCAGCTAGGGAAAGTCCCAAGCTGACAACTACTACAGCAGATGACTCGAATTTGGGTCTTGGTCTTGAGGCCACCACAGATCGCTCGAGTCAACCTTTGTCTGTAGCTCCAGGGGAAGTTGTTTGTTGATGCTGGCCCTGTATACTGTGGCTCACAATGGCTTGTAGAACATGACATGTCACTTACGCCAAGCCGTTGTTGGAGGCTTCCAGATCCCTTTGGCCATACTAGGGCCAGCACCTAACTAGCGGGTGACTGTCCCGTGCATATCTTCACTCTGTTAATGATGGCTCTAACTACATGGTAAACAGAAACGATCAGCAAACTGATTACCAAAGGTGCGACCATGATACAAAAATTGCTATGTCTAATTCGGGTGTTTGTTAGTTAATAATCAGAACTTGCCATTCACTGTCTCATACAGTCCATAGCCAAGACAAACAAGCATTTATACAGGCGCCAGCAATCACCAAAATCTGCCATCGGGGAATCAATGTAGTTAGATACCAGGTCAAGGGTTGAATAGCAAGGATAGCTCCTCAGGTCAAGAGTGAAGGCTGTGGATAACTGCATCCCCAGACTATCAAAACAATCGATCCAATGAGCAGTCCACTGTGTCATGTATTGGCCTGGATCGAGACTGAAGCTTGGTGCCTGATAGAGAAGCAAGTGTGCTTAAAGTAAATACGGCTGCTATCAACGACTGAATGGTGGACGTGGGGGCCACTGATCAAGTCTAGGGTAGTAGGAGTGGATACATGGCCACTACCCCTAACTCAGTATCAAATCTGAATCAATCAGACTTCAGGTCATCCAAATAGGGATCACCTTTAGTTACTTGTCCTACCTACCTACCTCTACAACAAAGCAACTCTCATACCTCTCCATCCACCAAGTGACACGAATCACCCACCACAACTCCCTTGCGACACAAACATCATCGGCAACAAAGACAACAGAAGTGTCATAAACTTGACCAATAGGCTTTTCAGAAGCTAGCAAGGGAACAATAACAAGTTCAACCTTGGCCATGGCGGGACTCTCCACCTGATACTATCTTACCTTCTCATCGATTCGCTTCATCGCATCCCCCATTTCAAATTGCTTTTTTCTGTCTATCGAGCCAGTCATGGATAGTCCGAGGGATAGCGATAATAAATCGCCCTTGTCTCTCAGTCGCACCAGCAGCAATACCAATGCCAACACCAACATAGAGATATCGCAGGAACCGGACATGCGCTCTCACGCTAAAGCTGCAGATATCATCGAAGCGTGCAAATGGAGAGACATTTACCGTCTCCGGTCACTGGCTGAAGCTCGTGGTGGATTCCTGTCGGATGCATTGCGAAGACAAGCATGTTTGTTGTTACCGTCCGTGTATACACTCCGTTTCATTGACTGACACCATCTCACAGGGCCCATCTTACTAGGTCTCGATGCTCCCTCTGACGAAAAAGATGACCCTGATGCATTGGCTCAAGAAGATTCCAACGCATGGAAGCAATTACCCCGCCATAGAGACGAGGATCAGGTCCAGCTCGATGTCAATCGCTCGTTCATCTACTACCCAGACAGTATTTCTCAATCCTTCCTTGCTCCAAGACATCACGAGAGCTAATGCAGTGCTAGACCAATCCGAGGCGGAGCTGAGTCTCCGCAAGTCAGAACTCTCATCCCTCATCACCGAGGTCCTACGTCGTTACCCTTATCTGTGCTACTTCCAGGGCTATCACGACATTTCCCAGGTTCTACTGCTGGTGCTGGCACCAGCATGGAGAGCTCGTGTTCTCGCGCGCCTATCCGTCCTGAGGATACGGGACTTTATGTTGCCCAGTTTTGGGCCAACAACTGCTCAACTCCGTCTTCTGCCGGACATTCTCCATGCTGCTGATCCCAAGCTCCGACGGCATCTTGCAGATGTTGAACCCTTCTATGCTTTAGCGGGAACCCTAACCATGTATGCCCACAACATCGAGACCTATCAAGACATCGCCAGATTGTTCGATGTGTTCCTCGCCCGTGAGCCTGTATTTACAGTCTACGTGTTTGCGCAGATCATTCTTGACCGTCGAAATGAGATCTTTGAGATAGACGAGCCCGATATGCTGCATGTCATTTTGGGCAAGGTCCCAACAAAAATGGATCTGGACGAGCTTGTCATAAAATCAGCCGCCCTCTTTGGGCAGCATCCTCCTGAGACTCTTAGCTACTGGCGACACATCTCTAATTTCAGTGCTCTAAAGACAGCCCGAGATATCGAAACCTGTGCAAAACAGACCATGGAAGAGGGCTCAGAGCTTTTCGAGAAGCAGGTCAATGAACTTCATTGGCAAGAGATGCGGGATCGCATCAAGTTGGCCCTCTGGCGTTACCGCCGCCCAGCCAAGACCGTTGGTATGGCTCTTGTTGTGGGAGCCCTGGCTTTCTACCTTCGCCGCAATCCAATACTCGTCCATCGCATTGCCTCACACTTCTCTCGATAGACACCAAAGTCCCCACTCACAAGTTAATTTCTCAGGTAGATTGCTCAAGGTAGGAATATTTGTTATGAAAGTTGGCAGATAGAATGATTTACTCCACGCTAGAATGGCATAGATAACACTTCGTTTGTTCAAAGCTCTGTTTAGCAACAAGACCCACAGATGACCTTCACCGAGACGCCATGCAAAGAAATATACACATAGTTACACCCAAGGGAAGACATGAGAATGCACTAATTTCCCGTGAACTACCCCTCCTGTTTCCCAACAATTTTGTATCCAGCCAGATGAGGCACTTTTCTAGGACGTCTCTTGGTACTGAGTCTTCAGTTCTTCGAAATGCTCCTGCTGCTCATCGGCAAGCTTGCCGTTCGCATCGCTGATAATGGTGAGGATAAGTGAGTAGTTGTTATACAAGAAGCGCCCACTCTTGCGCTTGTCACCGAAGAGCTCAGCGTGGCGAGTAAGAAAGGTTTCAACTTCGGAGCGCAAGCGGCGCAGGCTGGACACAACAGGTTCATCATCACCAGCATCAGTGCTGAGGGCCAATAAGCCGTGCAACAGCTGTCCGAAACGCTGGGTCACAACATGAGGTGCCGCAGACAGTTTAGCAGCTTCGGTGCGGCTCGGTTTGGTGGGCACAGCATTGCTGAGGTGGCGCACAGAATCGCAGTGACGATCCATTATGACCTGAAGACGGGGCCACAGGAGCATGGTCGTCGCATTGATGTAGCCATCCACAGCAGGGACCTTTCGGCGCTGGAGCTCAAAAGCAAAATGCTGATTCAACCGGATACAAAGGAGCAGGCCGAGCGCATCGTATGTCTCCCCTATCAGAGTCTTAGAAAGGGTTCTGCCGAGTTCGAAGGTAGCCTCGAAGACATAGTTAAAGTTCTTTGAAATCTGGCTGTAGGACAACGCGGGAGAGAAAAAGGTGGCCATGAAAGTATATTCTGCCGTGGCATTGTCAATAAGTGCAAGGTTGAAGTTGCGGAAGGGTACTTCGAGGTAGTGAGTTGTTTGGTCTTCTTCAGCGAGATATGAGGAGAGTGCCGTTTGGTTGTTGGTTTTCAGGAGATCAATGCGCCGGCCAAGGTTGAATGCATCATGAGGGGGGCCTGGTGCTCTGTTGCTCGAAAGAACAGTAGCCTTGCGGGTTGCATCTTCGTGGCCAAGAGCGTCGTTTTTGTCTAATATGTGAAGCCTGATTTTCCCGAGAGCCTTCTCATACCGGGAAAACTGATTAAGGTAGTACCATCGCATAGTGTTCATGTATGCGAGGGCGATCTCATTTGCGAGAGTCGGATGATGTTTGTGTAGGAATGTGTAAAGATCCTTGTATCGAAGGAAACTTTGTTGCTGAATAATCTGGGCATTGATATGCGGTGATCGCAGTGCTTTGATCTGAGCCACGATGAAGTCTCGTATGCGCTCGATTGCCTAGGGAGTTAGTTGAGGTTCTGACAGTAGCGTAGCAGAGTCCACATACCTTGAAAGTGAGCTTGTCAAGAATCGGTTCGAGATCCTTTGCCGCATTACTAGTTTGAGTTTCGGACTTCTTCTTGAATAAGGTCGACCTGCGATCCAGTTCGGCGAGCATCTTGGCCCATGTCTCATCGATGTGCCCCTCAGAGATCTTGGAGATAACTTCAGGTGGTAAGCTAAGCTCCTCTACCAGAGGCCCCAGTGCCTTCTCAACTTGTTTCCGGTTTTCCAATCTCCTATTCAAGGCTGTCGATCGGGTTTGCAAAGACTCGATGTCTGCAGATACCATTGCAAGGTCATTACGGAAGTTGGCAAGGTTGATCTCAACTGAATTGAGTACATCGTCACATGCTTCTATCGACCGGTGAAGATCTTCGAGTTTGGTTCTATCATTCTCGCCTGTGATATGTTAATTGTAGGGTCAAAGGGTATATGCTGTGATAAACGGACTCTCTTCTGCCGTTTTTGGCTTGCGGTTGCTGACTGTGGCTGTATCAGGAGGCTCGGACGTAGCAAGCTCCTTTAATGACAACCCCCCAAATGCAGCCTCGAAGTTGATATCTTCCTCATTAATGGTAGTTTTCTTATCGGCTTGTTCGCGGTCACTCGAAAAGCCTGCTAGTAAAGTCTCTAGCACCTCCAAAGAATCAGGTCCCGTGTCTATTGCTGAGGCCTGCCTCAAGTTGGAGCCATTAGGCCTTCGCGAAGACGAAAGGAGTGAGGAGGTGGAATCATTGGAAACGAGTGATAGCGAGGAGCCTCGCGGAGAAATCCCAGGGCGCTGAGATGTGACATATGGGCTCAGAGTGCTCGAAGTTCTTTTAGGAAATACTCTGCCACCGGGTTGAGGCGTAGAGGGTCCAGGGCTGCTGGCCGGGCCTCCCGCCAGTCGGTCGAGCCACATGCCGGGAGAGGTGGAACAGGCAGAATTCGGTATATGAAGATTAATGCGCGGATTCGAGAGTCGTAAGCAATATCATGGTAATAGTTGTCCCAGTCGAATGCGTTGGTGGATAACGGTTATCAAGCTATTAGTGAAGCTAAGCTGGGCGCGAAAGGGTCAGCTTGGCCAGCTTGCAACGCGAGGCTGTTGACAGCCATGAAATTGAATGTGCCGAGTGAAAGCTGATTGGACACTTCGATCCGGGGACTTCAACTCCAGCCTTGTGTGGCTGTGTGGGGCTCTCTCATTTTGGCAAAGACACAGAATCTTGACCAGCCGATATGTACTTAGGTAGTCTGCCTGGTGGGGTTAAATGCAAACTCACTCGACCACATCGAAAGTACAATCGCCTTGAGAAGTAGCATAAGAAAATGCACCAGAAGACTATAAAAACATAGTAGTCTGGTGATTCGTCTTCAAGGTCAGCAGAACGAACCAGGGCCTACTCAACAGGAGATGATCTGGCTCGCCTTGTGCTCAAAGTGCCACAGAAGAGCAAACAGTGGAAGCATGGGTAAAGCTGCAGCTCCGATACTTACTTAGTTAGGTATGGCCCGCATAGTAAGTTACCTGATACCCACGCTGTAGGGACTAAGGTAGCCATCGGTCTGCCGATATAAAATGTGATGGTTTTCACTGTGCGATCAATGTCCATCCATGCCTTGCTCCATGCTTGCAAGAGTTGCTTGCATTTCACCAAGACCTTTTGCTGAGACACACAGGTCTTGGGCACCAATGGCCACCTCAGGTTTGGGAGGGGGACCTGCAAGCAAGTCCCCAGAACAAAAACATAGGATCGATTGCTTCCCGCGTGAGCAGTTGCATTTCAGCCATTGAGTCCTGAGGTTAGCATCAATGACCCCCTGCAGGCTTTGACACCTTGACGCAGTGATGGCTTGCGAACCTGCGTGTCAGGTTGCTTCTTGAAATGCCTAGAATGCTCTCGTGACCTTCAGACCACCTCGCTTTGGGTTTCCGTTGGCAGAGGTTGGAAGTTCAGTCTGAAATTGAATATTCGACCCAGAATAAAAATTAATTCTGACATGTGAATGGTCAGAGCAATGTTTACTCTGTCTTATTGACCCCGCCACCTCGAGCTTTGCTTGAGATGACCGATCGTCAAGGTGGTAACCTAAAGCTGCCATCAATTAACACTTCCTGGTGGCTTCCCGCTCCACCCCGCACGGTTTTTTTTTCTTCTTCTTCCTCTTCTTTTTCTTTTATTGCAGCGGAACAGATGCCCTCGGGGCCCTGTAAGCAATAACCCAGAGGAGGGGTCGAGTAGCTCACGGGCGAGGGGCAATGTCGAGGGTCCATCTCGATGGACTGGGCCCCCCTCCTCGGCCACTGGAAAGAAGGACAAAGGCTGGAACGCCTTGAGTGCTTACGGGCTTCACGAGAGCTAAACCCGCCTGTGCTCTTATTAATTTTCTACCTGTGCTAGCTGGGCAAGCTGGACTACCATATCCACCGGCAGCGTCCGTCCATCCACAGGGCCTAAGTAAAAACTACAGCCTGAAAATAGTGTCCACTGCTTCGCCCATTTACACCAATCAAAGATTTGAGAAAAAAACTTGTCGAGGGCCTCGCACCTTTTTCTTTGCCCCCTCCATCTCTTTTTTCCGAGTTTGGCCCTCTCCTCCTTCTTCTCTTCTCCATCCCACTATTAAGCACCACTCTCAGCTTTTTTTCTTCTCTCCTCCTCAACCTCACTCCTTTTCTCCTCAAAGAACTCGACTTCTTGTCAATACCGTCAAAATGGCCGCCCCTAACGATGCTGAGGTGAGTTTACTTGCTCCTGCTGCTGCCTCTGTCGAGTCCCAGGCGCACGCGCCCACGAAATCTGCCCTTGCGCCCATTTTTCGCCTGGAGATTGACACCCCGCATTGTGACCTATGCCCCACGATACAATACTGCCATTTGAATTATTGAATCGAGCTTCACAAGCCGTTAAAATAGCCATCAACATTATATTATGTTCATATCTATCAAGACTTTTGCTAATTGCTCCTTTTCACCCTGGTACAGCATGAGATGACCTTCGATTCGGCCGATGCCGGTGCCTCTCTTACCTACCCTATGCAGTGCTCTGCTCTGCGTAAGAACGGTTTCGTCGTGATCAAGAACCGCCCTTGCAAGATCGTCGACATGTCCACCTCCAAGACCGGAAAGCACGGTCACGCCAAGGTCCATCTCGTTGCTACCGACATCTTCACTGGCAAGAAGTACGAGGATCTTTCTCCCTCTACTCACAACATGGACGTCCCCAACGTCTCTCGTCGCGAGTACCAGCTGGTGTGTGAACCCTTGCCCCGCTCCACAGAGGAACAACCCCTCTCCTCAGAGGAGCAGACCCCCGGTCATTTCCGCCACCAGCTCAACTAACATGCATTCAAGCTCGACATCTCCGACGACGGTTTCCTCTCTCTCATGACCGATGACGGTGACACCAAGGACGATGTTCCTCTTCCCGACAACGAGGTTGGCCAGAAGATCACCAAGCTCTTCAAGGAGGAGGAGAAGGACACCAGTAAGTTGCTTTTGTGGTCTTTATTCCACGAATTGCCTAACCATGCCTCTTAGACGTTATCGTTCTCACCTCCATGGGCGAGGAGTGCGCTATGGAAGCCAAGGAGGCCCCCAACCAGGGTTAGATCGCCTAACCTTTGATCCGCACCCTCTTTTAAATGGCACTTGGCCTCTGAGCTCCGCATTGAAAGATGATCTGGGCTGGGGATTTTTGTTTTGATGAATGTTTGGCGCATCAATACTCATGGGCCATGGATTGGGCATTGCGCAGAAGGACTCTGTCTGGACAGGATTGCCTGCCGGTTATGATATACGGCAATTCTGAGCACCCGAGCCTCGGGCTCAAAAAATGTTTTCCTTTGTTCCTAGCTCACACGCTGCACATGCCATCATGTCACGATACGTAGCGGCACTTTTATGAAGAAAAAAATGGGAGAGCTTTGGAGTTGATTATGACTTGTTGATATTCAGTGATGTGAATTCTGTGAAGTCGTTGGGCGCTGCGGTAACATTTGCTTAATATGGATACATTGCGTAGGATGAGACAGTAAGGTATTATATTGACGAACATACCTACTTACCTATGTTTGGACCCATAGTCCAAACCTGCATTTATTGTTACACGACCCAGAAACCGCAACCCTGTGAGTTGAAGTAAAAGAATTCAATGTCAATGATTATCCAGCTATAATTGTGTATGCAATGCTTATGATTTTGCTCACTACAAAGTGCACCACAAGATCCTCCACATATATAGAGGCAAAGTACCTACAGATATATTTTTTAGCTCCAACCACTTTTTTTAGACTGTCGCAAACCCATAAGAACGGAGCTTACAAGCCAATAGCAAAGACAACAACGGAAGCAAATACTAAATGCCATAATCAGTGCAAATTATGGATGAGAGGCGAGACCTTCGCAAGTTTCCCCGTGGGGAGAGATGTCCAGAATGTGGTGCTCGAAGATGGTATCTAGAGAACGGTCTGCGCTTCTGCTCCAACGGACATCAGGTTGAGGTGCGTCTTGCATTACACTCTCAAAGACTCTGGACTGAAAATAATATTAGGGGTTCATTCAATTCGACATTGGTGATGATGTCGATGCTGGTCAGCTTGGTAAAAAGACAAAGAAAGACAAGGAGGTCAAGGAAAAAGAGCTGCGCCATCTCACAGGGCAAGCAGGCAAGAATCTGTTTCTCGAATGCCTACAACTAGTGCTGAGGCAGCAGCTCCTTTGGCTCATTCAAAGCAAAGGTCATCGAGAAGAGCTTGAAACTGTCGTGCGCGATCTGTGGGATCTTCGTATTCGAGGCTCTGGGGCACTCCTGGCTGAGGAGGAAACACAACAAACGGGCGATGGCCTTGCGATGTTCAGTTCGCAGCCTACAGACACAGAAAAAGACGACACGCCAAAGACGCAGGGCACAAGAGCTCGTAGCTGGAATCCAGAGGACAACCCAGATTGGCCTGTGCCGAGAATGATTGAAACCCTGGCCTTGTGCTATCTCGGATGCTTGTTGCTCAGGATACCTACCACGATTGGGGAGCTTTGCGCCTGGGCCAATTCTAGACGAATGCCTTATAAACAATCAGTAACTCAGCCTTGAAGAGTTTATCATCTCAGCTAACAGATATCAGTACTACGATCTTCCCGAAGAAATGCAAGATCGACTGCCATCTGCTTATACTAGGGCCCTCAAATTACCCCTGCGCTCATCTCTCAGAGGCATCGACATGCACAATGCTGTGCTAGATCTCGCTCTCTCATATCATCACAACTATGGAATGGTATTCCCAGCCATCAGTCTTACACCAACCATTGTGCACTTTGTCAGACAACTCACTTTACCAGGCAAGTGCTCTCATGACGCTTACCTCTCCTGTATTGACTGCTCTAGTGGAAACGCTCATCACAGCAAGAAGCATACTATCGGTGATGAAGTTCTCTTTTCAATTACCCATTCAGCAGTCACGGCGATTTCGTATAGACTATCCCGAGATCTTGCTCATGTCGGCTATTGTGGTTGCAGCAAAGCTGTGCTTTCCGTTAGGACAACACGCCCCTTTTCTTCGCGCCGCTAGCACAGAGCAGAGTATCAAGTTCGACTGGAGAACATGGTTCAAAGGCGCCCAAGAATTAATAGAAGCACCTCAAACACCTGAGAAGGAACCCAGCCTCGATCAAGCTACCGCTGACCAAGTTACTTCAATGACAACAGAAGAGCTTGACCAGTACTTTGCCCATATTGCGAGCACGATTGACAGGAAGAGTGAGTTTATCTCAGCGCATCAGAACAATACTAATAAATGAAAGATGATTCGGAAATCACCAGGTTCTTTCCATCAGAAAAGGCTCCTCCTCCAGGAGCTCCTACAAGAGAAAACACTGAACAAGATAATGACCACAAGATGCGGAGAATCCTTGGTCAAGCAATTACAGTAAAAGGAGAAGAGGGGTCAGAACAAGACGGGGAAACACTAACAGAACCAAGTTATGAAGCGTTCCGTTCGGTCGAGGACCTTACAGAGACAGCGCAGGCATTGTACAAAGCTGCTGGTAAGTTATCATGCCCTTTTCATATAATCTTTCGAGCTAATCGGTCGTCAAGGTCACATATCAGGCCTTTCGCTTGATGAAATAGTGCAAGCAGTTTACATGTTGGAGCAGAAGATGATCTCATGGCAATTAAAGAGACGCCGGGAAGAAGGGCAAGAACAGGAAGAGGAAGAAGATGAAGTTATATGATTGTATCAATAACATGGCCGATAATAAATGATACCATATATGACTTACATCTAGTACCTTAAGCTTCTATGTATCAGGGCATGATATCATGGGTGAGGTGTTGGATCCACTCCCCTCGCCTCACAGAAACGTTTCTGGTTGGGGAAGGATCCAGCACGTGATCATTTCCAACTTTAGGGCTTTCCTTCCTTTTTGAACTTGTTCGCCCCACCAATATTGCGCGCAGAACGAAGCCCGGCTTTCCAATCCTCACATCGTCACGTCACAAAAATCAGTAAAGAGTGAGTATACCCCTAACTATAGCCGCGAATAACTTCAATAGGCGTAAAATACTGACTCTCCATGTAGTGCAGATGTAAGCTCGAGCCCACCGATTGCGAAAAATCGACCAAAATAGCCTCTTTCTGTTGTGTACTAACAGAACCGCCCAGTTTCGTGAAGACCCTGACGGGCAAGACCATCACCCTCGAGGTCGAGTCCTCGGACACCATCGACAATGTCAAGTCCAAGATCCAGGACAAGGAGGGAATCCCCCCCGACCAGCAGCGACTGATCTTCGCTGGTAAGCAGCTCGAGGATGGCCGAACTCTCTCCGACTACAACATCCAAAAGGTGCGTGCTGGGATCCGAAATGCGGTTGCGATTGCATTCGCAGGAAGTTTATTGGGAAATGCTGGGAACATAAACTTACGCATTGTACAGGAGTCCACCCTTCACCTCGTCCTCCGTCTCCGTGGTGGTATCATTGAGCCCTCGCTCAAGGCCCTTGCCTCTAAGTTCAACTGCGACAAGATGATCTGCCGCAAGTGCTACGTATGTCGAACCTGCAGTCCGCAACGCACCGGATTCTAACAAGCGTCAACAGGCTCGTCTCCCTCCCCGTGCCACCAACTGCCGCAAGCGCAAGTGTGGACACACCAACCAGCTCCGACCCAAGAAGAAGCTCAAATAAACGATTACTCCATGGATGTGGCGTCTGGGATTTGGCATTTGGGGGTCGATGGCAAGGACAGAGGAGAGCTTCTTTTCTTTTGTTCATACGAGGCTGGTTGTTTTTACATTAGCATGTGCAGCTCAGGCAATACATTCTAGATGATGCCCATATTGACGATGTGCCGTGCCGCGAGGTGTTCCGGCCAGACCCCTTCAAAAGAAATAAAAGCATTCACGCTTCGAGATGGTTATGTGCATGGAAATGAGTGACTGTGGGCAATCTTAGGGTCAGCTATGAGGTTAGCGATACAACTCTTAGCTTACAAAGCTCCCGACAATTGATTCTCAAACTGGGGAGTATTCCTCTGTCAACACTGTCATGTTAAAATGCAACGCTTCTCCAATTCACTAAATCTCCCTTGCGATGGCTTACAGGGTTGTTTCACATCCACTGATAATCCTCCCTGAACTCGATAAGACTAAAGCGCCGACAATCATGAAGCGCCGGTTAATTCTCGGTTCTGAGCTAGACACGGTGCGCGTGCTCCTGAATTACGACAACTGCCAAACTGTCCCAATTAGAAGCTGACAGCGACCAGTAGGAGCACCTCAACTTTACTCTCCCTTGTGACTTTGTCACTGCTGTTCATTCTCAACAAACACATTCATCAACTTCAAACGAGCCGTTCTTTTTATCCTTTCAAAGCTATATTTAAATAGCTACCTACCCAACTTCACAATGTCTGGTTCCGGTTACGACGCCGTCGTCGATGTTGACGATGAGGTATGCCATGGCCCCTCTAGCTAGCTACCCTTTCAAGCTCAAAGCTGCGATCCCCAACGTCTTTACACACTGTCTCTTTGACTAAACTGATACGATGCTCAGGGCGACCTCGGACATACCGATCTTCAAGAAGACCTCGAGTTCCATACGTCCAACTTCAATGATACAAACCCCAACACCCGGAAACCTCCCTCCAGCGGCAGCGGTCTTCCTCCACCAGCAACGGCCTCGACCAGCTCCGGCTCATCCAAGCGCTTCCTGTGGAGCCTGAACTTTTATGCGCAATTCTTCGATGTCGACACTTCAGCTGTTCTGTCCCGGTGCTGGGCTGCTCTGTTTCCCAGGGCCAACTTCCTCGACGTTCTAGAGGGCAACCCTGATCTTTACGGACCGTTCTGGATCGCGACGACGGTCATTTTGATCCTTTTTCTGGGCGGCACTATCAGCCAGTATATGTCGGATACGGGCAAGGGGCCATTCCTCTATGACTTCAAGCTGCTCAGTGGTATGTCACATGTGATATTGGCTGGGAGTTATGCACTAACATGACAAACAGGCGCTGCTGGCCTCATCTATGGCTACACTCTCTTCATTCCCATGGCTCTCTTCCTCGCCCTCCGTTACTTCGGCAGCGAATCTGCCAATCTCCTCGAGTGTTGGGCTCTGTATGGCTACTCCAACCTGATCTGGGTCCCTGTTGCCCTCATCAGCTCGTCACCTATCTCCATACTCAACTGGGTCTTTGTCGGTGTTGGCTTTGGAATCTCGGTTGTGTTTTTGCTGCGAAACCTTTACCCTGTGCTCAGCGCCACAGATCGCCAGGTCAGCAAGGTCCTGCTGGTCGTTGTGGTACTGCTACACGCTGGTCTGGCGCTTGCGATCAAGATCCTTTTCTTTGCTCACGGTAGCCCCGTGGCCAGCAAACCGGACGAGGGTAAAGATAGCCGCATGTTTTAAGAGGCGGTAGCAAATCGATTAGAACCATGACATGGAAGTATGGAAATGAATGACACGTAAAGAGAATGTGTATTCCTATGCCTCAATTGCAGTTAAGGTATAGCCAAAAGGAGTCTCTGGGGAAGCAGATCTTTGGGAATTGTTTGTACAATAAGTTAGAAGGCGCTTTTATTTGACCAACCATTCTGCCAATGAATGTCTGCCTTTCAGCAAGCTCTGCCTATTCAATATCGTTTCTTAACCTTCTCAACTGGTCCTTTCTGGGCTTCCCAATCCAGCCAGCTGCCTGCATAGTCGCCGATCTTGTCCCAGCCAGCATAATGAGCCAGTTGCGCAGCCGCCCTCGCACGCACTCCTGCTTTGCAATAAAACACAAGCTCCTTGTTCTTTGCCGGTCTCTGGAAGCCGTACATGTCCTCAAAATCCTCGTCTGAAATATGGAAGCTCTGGGCTGCCGATGTGATAGGAATATTGATCGCACCGGGGATCTTACCCGTCTCGAAAAGCTCGACTGGTTCTCGGACGTCTGTTGCGCTTGTTAACTCGATTTCCCTACATGGCTAGAGGTGAACGTACCAATGAGGACTACATTGCCCGGGTCAGATTTCTCAACATGGTTCTTTATCTCTTCAAAGCTCCATGGCTTGGGGTCCGGTGGGGCATTGTCATCTATCGATTTTGTTTTGGTTTGGGCTTTGGTTTGGGCTTTGGTAGCATAGCTTCGAGTAGACGGAAAGGGCGCAAAAGCTCGGGATGGTAGCGAGGGGCTTGTCGAGCGTGCTGCAGTTATAAAGATTGGTCGCGCAGGTTGGATGGCAGCGGATGCACGCGAGGCTGATGAGAAGAGAGCGCGACGGCACGCCATTTTTTTTTAATATTAAGGTAGAGACGTTTACTCCCCGGAAAATATCGAGGTGGGAAATGCGAATTGAGGTTCAAGATGGCGAATCGTGGACTATACTGAGCTAAGGAGACTGACTAAGAAGCTGGGGCCAGGGTGATGCAAGACACGATCATATGAATGCCATGATGTTACAGAAGTAATGAATAAATAGACGCTTCGTAATCACCACTAATAAAATCAACTGATAATGGAAAATCAACAAGACGCGGCCTTATTATTCAAGCCTTCAAAGTGATGGCTATTAGTCTACATCAAAACCAACTTTAACATGCATGTAGGATGGCCATCCTGAATCGATTCCCTCATGCTGACCTAAGCTGTAGCCAATATCAAGTCACTTCACTCAACTCGGTCATCTGATCTGTTTTGGAAGTCTTTTGCTATTCGCTGTCCAAATGCCAGTTCCAATCATGGCAATCATTTCTATGACCTTGCGGTCCCAAATGCCCTCGGGCAGCCAACTATATACACCGAGAATAGGTATTAAAACTGTTATCCATCATGATTGTCCTTTCCGTCTACATTGAGCTGTTTTGCCGGCTCTTCAAGCTTCGTCTCCCGAGAATTTTCCTGTAGCTTATCATATGCCAACAGTTGATCTCTTCTTTTATCTTCATTGGAAGCCTAAGCCATTCACAGCCATCTTCCTCGATCATTCTTTCGGCCTCCCTCATCAGATACACTTGGGCTGCAACCGCACTGCCCTGTGCATCAGGGATGCCGGAATCGTGTCGAACGGTCTGTATTTAATCTAGTGTCGACTAAGTTCCTGCGTACCGTTTACCACTTCCTCTCCTCGAAGGTGAGGGGGCAGTCGTCCTATTTCAGAGTCAGTCATTATTGCATTGTATTGCCCTGTAGCGAGTACATACCATGGGGAAAATGGTGGCAAAGACTTTGATCTCCTCAGACTTAGGGGTTGCGTGGTGCTTCCAGTCAAGCATGACTGAAGCCTTTCCAATCATGAGAGCCAGGTTCAGCTGAGCGTACACCTGTCCAAGGCAGTAGTGAGGTCCGGTACCAAAAACTAAGTAGTTCTTGGATCCCTTCTCCTCAGCATCGCCGCTGTAGTACCGTTCGGGGTCGAAGTGGCTGGGGTTGTCATAGACCTCAGGATCGTGGAGAGCCATGAAAGTGGTGGGGATCAACATTGAGCCTATTGAGAATGCGAATCAGTATCACGGCGGTCAAAAATGCAATTGGAAGCTTCTCAACTTACCCTTGGGAACCGTGTAGTTTTCGGTCAGGGGGAAGGCCTTCTTGGTGACGTAGGGAACCATGATGACAGGGGGTCGCCATCGAAGAAGCTCTCGGACAACAGCGCGAGTGTAAGTAAGAGATTCGAGCTGATCCATGGTGATAGGCGCGTTAGGGTCACCGTTGCGGACCTTGATGTTCTCCTCTCGGACACGGTCGAGGACATCGGGTCGCTGGGCGGTAACCTGGAAGAGCCAAGTAGCGGCGCTGCTGGTGGCATCCTGAGAAGCGAAGAGGAAGGTGAAGATAGTTTGAGAGATTTCGTAATCGTTGAACATGCGGAGAAGAGGACTGGGCTTCTCGACGGTGTGTCCCTCGCCCTTCTCCTCGGCCTCACGCCAACGCTCAGACTGGATCATTGACAGAACCCAGGCGTCCATGATGCAGGTGACTTCACCACCAGCGGCCATGCGAACCTTGCTCTTGGCGGCACACTTAGAAAACTCGGCCAGAACCATATCAGCGGCCTTCTTGCCATACCAAGACTTGGTATACGGAAGGATAACGGGAAGATTGACAAGCTCGAGAGCAGCAGTGATGAGATAGTAATCCTCGGCGATCTTGGTGACAGCCTCGTCGGAGATGTAGTGACCAACAAAGGTGCGGCAAGAGACAGCGCACATGACCTCGCGGAACTCGTGCATGAAAGGGACAGGCTTCCCGCCGGCATCCTTAGTCATCTTGAGGAAATGCTTGAAGTAAGTGTTGTAAGCCTCCTCCTGGCCAGGCAGATAGCTCTCTAGGGCCTTGCGGGTGAAGAGACCGTTTAGACCCTTGCGGAAATCAACATGGGCCTTTCCGTCGAGGAACACCCAGTTGTCGTGTCCAAGAAGCTTGGGAGCAACGTCGACAACAGTGGGCTTGACATAGGCGGGTGAGTTAAATACCTTGCGAGCCATGTCACGAGTGGAAGCAATAACGACGAATCTAGCAACTCAAGGTCAATATGGCCGTTCCGCCATGTTGAATCGCTCGTTCAGTACTTACTTGTGGAAGATCGAAACACAGCTCAGGGGACCGCTGCTCCACTTGGCATGATAACCGTCGAATCGAGGATCCATGGAGTCGAGGAATGGGCCGATGAAGGGAAGCTTCATAGCCGGGCCCTCAATAGAACCTTTCCTGATGATGTAGGCAACTGTTTGGGAGCCCTGGTTAGTAATGCGCCTTGGGTTACCAAGGTACGGAATAACATACTCTGATCATACGCAACGCAAAGAGCGATGAAAGTGAATACCCAAGTCCAGACGCCGGCATTAGAAACAGCTTCGATAACATATTCGATCTGAGGAGGAAGAGCGACATTGGCGTATTTGGTGCCGGCCAGAACGGACGAGAAGCCGCTGGAGGTAGCGTTGACGGCCTCCATCTTGTTGAGGGCGGTGATATGTGACGTTAAGGAATCGAACCAGTCCAGTCGTTGGGATGAACCGCGCCGCAAGTCGAGTTGGAGCCCACAATCAAGCGAGATTATTGTGTCTGGTTGTTGAGTCTCTCACAACCTGTGGTACTCCTTGCGACTGAGGAGTAGTATGAGGATGAAGGAAAGAAAAGGATAAAGACGGGAGGTAGGGGAGAGGAGGAAGTAAAGTAGGAGAAGTGGAGGTTGTGTTTCTTTCCAGATACAGGAGGTGCCTTTCCAAGGTTAGTAAGGTAATTGCCCGTCTGCGCCGTTGGCTGTGGCAGGTGCAGGCTTCTCCCGTTAACAGAGTCGGTTCCCTGTATGTCAGTCAATCAATGAAATCAGTGCTTGGCTTGTCATTTACAGGGAATGGGCAGAGAAAAAAATAAAAAGAGGGCCCTGGGGTCTCAAGGTCAAGGTATGTACGAGCACTACAAGGGCAAGGAACAGGGTGTGAACGATTAACGGGAGCGAAATCGCTAAGGGCGGAGATTTAAAGAGATGAAAGTGAAAGATACACTGCTAGACCATCTCTGCGTTGAACAAGCCAATGGCTAGCAGGAATGTGAGTAATTGCTTTCTGATTATCATAAACTGCTTTTTGTTCCTACTGCAAGCTTTGTTGTGGCATTGTGTCCCAAAAAGATGTTGTCGACCAGGGCGTGAGAGGAGAGACAGATTAGATGCGAGGTGGAGTTGCAGCGTGCCACACGTCTAAAGATACGCCCTCCCAATAACACAACCATTCTTAGAAGACTTCAATAGCGACCGTTTTCTTGGATTGCCAGGAGGATAAATCTGTATGTAAGCTCAATAAATACATATAAACTAACAATTCATTAATTGGGCCTTTCCAGATCTGCATATCAAGATGAGGAGGTGCAAAAGAAAGATTGCATGTTCCATGACAATTTCCTATAATTTTTTTCACTGGGTCTTGATATCAAATTCCTTTTTACGTGGTGCTAATCTCTATGCTCCGACTCGAAATCTTCACCAAAATGCTTCCTACCTTAGTTTAGTCTCCGAACCTCGAAGCCCCCACGATCCCGTAAAGGGTCTGCTGTTGGCCTGTCACATTTGCTTTCTGGAACTGGAACTGGAAAAGCAGACCACTTTCTTTGCATTTCGTAGTATTCGTGTAGATATCATCATTTACCCGGAGTGACAACTTGACATGATTTGTTACTAGGTACGGAGTACAACCCTTAGGTATCTCAATCTACCTTATCTATACCAGCGCCATGTTACTTGGTCTTGCAATAGACATAGACTCGTGAGCTTTGGGTCACTTACACCAACCATAACAAAAACTAGGCCAACTATCGCAATGCCTTGCTTGTTCGCTTGTCTTTGAAGCTCCACCCGCCTTGATCGTAATCGTATGTACGCACGCAATAGACAGCCCTGGCATTTATAACGTTTACCGTCTTCGCCTTGTTCCGCGTCTTCCGTCGTAGATCTAAGCGGGCCCTAGCCTGATATTCGGGACAGCACTGCGGATATTCATCGTATGTTTCCTCTTCAGCCTCATTGTATACTTATTACATGGTTGAACTTTAGGTCATTGAGCTGCTTGTTCGTTTGGTACAGAGCTATGGGCGAGTTTATCGGGTGAATCCGATTTGCAATGGCCATCATGCGACTCGTCATGTATGAGGTGTTAAACGCAAGTCTGCTACAACCTTTGACAGGGGCATCGAGTAAATCATACCTCGAAACTTTTGCCTGAGTTTCCGTCTGTTCCGACGTTCGTGTGTATCTCGTCGTTGGTGACGGTCGTAGATGCTCTCCATTGCTATAGGTTTGAGGCTGAACACTGCGGCTTCTGGTCTCCCGAACTCCCACGTCTGTCATCAGCATATCCCAGGGTCTCTTAATACGCCCAGGGAAAATCTTCACGTCAGTCTCGCTTGAACCTTACTCAGTAAGTCTATCTACTATGCGGGTAGGGTACAAAGTCAATGCTTGTCGATTCGCGTGGAAATCGCAAATTGGTCATTGGTTACATAACCACCATCACATATGCTATGGATTAAGTATCAGCTGTGATGACTGTTTGCAAGAAGCAACATCACCGTCAGATTTATACAGCCCTGGGGTTTGCTCACACTCCCCACCCACTCTGATACATCATTACCCGATTGGCCAAGCTAACTTACAAATTCAGGGACAAAACCAATCAATGGTCGCTGACAAAGACTAGCATCCAGGGTCCGCCGTTAGGTAGCTCGATCGTCAGAGTTCCACACCGACGACCGGTTCGCTATTGATACGACGTATTCGTTTACCTGGAAATAATCGGGTTTACGCTCGTGTCATGTTACGCCGTTCCTTCGCAGATTGACGAATACATGGTTTGAAAGCACACAATGGTATTCTATCGCCTTAAGGACAACCAGCAGAAGGAGGCGTTATTCTCAAAGAATGGCGTATGGAACTTATTTGGGTGATTTAGTCAGAATCATACTTACTTATAGGAAGTGCGCCAGCAAGACACATTTCTAATGTGAAATTCGTTCCCAATTACGAATATGACAATAATTACTATGTAGGTGGTCGGAACCTGTCAGCCACTCAGACTCTGTCCATAAGTGAAGCTCTGCAGTGTCGTTTATGGCTTTACTTACTCCGTATGCCCTTGCTGAACGCCAGGCCTCATTTCATTTCACTTTTAGTCACTATACCCGAATACGAATGCGATCCTGTTGGCCGCGGTGAAGTCGCTGTGTCGGACTGCAACTCGCAACATGGCAATAATCTGCTCCCCTCCCCAGCCCAGCGTCGAAAGAGTTAATTTGCCCATAAATAAATATTTTTCCTCAGGCTCCTGACCAAGTCGTATACCTACCTACCTAGTACTTAGCAGTGTATATTGCCCACGTGACTACCCTTCCATCATGACAACTCAAGAAGCCAAGAAACTCGCTAATCCTGTAGACAGATAAGCTTATCACAGGCTTATTTTGATCCAGTTTTGCTTCCCTTATCTATCATCGACGTCACTGCCAAAGAAGAGTTTCTGACAAGCGGGTTTCCACTAGAGGTGGGGGATCGTCGGGATCATGAGGGGCATCCTTCAATACTGTCTACCCTATACTCAGGCTTCGGATCTATGAGATCTTGTCATGGCTGCTTTCAGCAAACATCTACGCAGTTTAGATCCAAGCTTTCAGGATTTTTAGTCGTTGAATTTATAGCAGTGTTTTTTTAGTTTACCTTTCTCTATACTTACAGATTACGACAAGGTCTGTAAAAGGGTAAAAGCTTTTTCTTTTATATTAAGTATTATTAAGTATAGACATAACTTTTATTATCTATAACTTTTTTGCCAGCTGACTTAAAAGAGAGTATTTATATTATGGTATAAATAAGGTTTAATAAAGACTTATGATCGGCCTTAATATTTTGCAATACTTGACCCTAAGACGCATTCTGAACAGAATCGAAAGAATCCCTATTAATGTTTGTGTAAATATCTAAGTTATGCAATGCATGTCATGCTTATCAGTGCCACGTTTCACACCTCCACTGTTCGGCCACCTAACACTATACAAAGGTTACTCGAATCTCTTGTCAAAAGAAACAGTCCTAAAATCTCAATAATAAGACCATGTGCTTCGCTTTTATCCTCCCAAACACGTCATGGCTGTCAGATACTTGCCGGCGTCACACAAGCTCCCCTAGATTGCGTCATGCCCGTGATGGGTGAGATCTGTATTTACCCTATAACAATCGAGAACTGCCATACAGCAGTCTCTCCACCACGAGATATACCGGAATGGGCAGCTGGAAGGGAGGGTGATTCATTGGTATCTAACAAGCTGCGAGAGTGGATTCTGTCGCACTTACACCACGTAGTCCCGCGTGTGCCTGCTTTCGAAACGCTGTAAAGCAGGGCACTCTGCGTTGTAAAGGATGGGTCGTGGTCACGCTCCAGCCCGACTTATAGCGAGTATAAGTGGCAGCATCCGCAGCCATGTGAACTTAGAAGCTTCATACACAACTATCCTCAAAAAACAACACTTCCACCACCCAACCAAGCTCATCATGCCTTCCTACATCGTACATATCATCTTCACCATTTATTCTATGTCGTCATCAACTGACAATCTCTCATAGGTTACCTGCAAGGACGACGCGTCCGACGATCAGGTCAAGTCGTACGTGCCCGCTCGAAAGAATATTCATTTATGTGAAATTAACAGTTGATAGTGCCAAGCAGCACGCCATTGACCAGGGCGGCAAGATCACACACGAGTACAGTCTCATCAAAGGCTTCGCGTAAGTTAACATCGTGTACATGGACAATTCTAGGGTGATAGCTGACAAAGACTATAGTGTGCAGTACGATGACGACAAGATCCAAACGCTTGAGGCCCACGAGCACGTCAAGGCAGTCGAGCCCGATGGCGAGATGAAGACCCAGTAATTGAATGGGAAACAAGTGATGCGTACGGAGAGGCCATCGATACGGATACGTAGTTTATCACAAGCTCTACTGCATCGGCGTCAGGGAATATAATCATTAAACCGCCTTCTATCGTAAGGATATGCATTAGCCATGGTTTCTTGAAACACACCGAGTCTAGAATTTCAACATAGAGCCCTCTTGCAGTAGTAGAATGACTCTGATGGCAACATTAAACCCAAGGCTTCTGACAGTCTACGATATGATGCTTGGCGGGGGGACCGACTCGGTGACGTATGCCCGTCGCCCCGCAATTGTGACCCGTGTGCTAAGCGATAAGCCGGCCGCAAGCGCTTCAAGTGGCAGCTCTCAGCTCCACCCGGACCGTTGAAGAGTCATCCGTCTCGGGGACATTTACCGGTCTGTCCAGCTTCTACAGATCAGTCCCATACTTTCTCATATCAACGACATTATCTCCAAGAGGAGTGCGAAGACAGGACTTTTACTAAACCCGCCATAATGCTGCAATGATTGCTTCTTCAACCAGGTTAATAAGGCGGCGAGGGCCTGCCGCCTCTACTATTCTTCGATCATGGTCCTGTTACACCTCACATCGATGTTTATCTCAATGGGGGGGTACTAGACAACTGCTTTGGGGCCATGAAAGCACACGGAACCGGCTGGTGACGAGACGGGGTTTGCACTCCCCAAACGTGTCGGATGACGAGATTGCGACCCTGGCTCGACAACATCAACATCCTCTGTGTCTCGCAGACCTCGTGAGGTTTGTCCAGCTCCCCTTCTAGCCACCGACAATGCCTGACAATTTATAGACACGGTCGGCCTCCTCTATCCTCCAAGTCCCTCCTCTCATCCGCCAATTTCGCCCTATCTCTTCTTCCCGTGCGCCTTGCCCATCGTATCCAAGCGCTTCGCAACCTTCCTTACATCGTCGTTGCGAACCCGAACATCTCACGTATATACAACAACTATCTCCATTCTTTATCAATACTCCTTCCGTACTGGCACGCGACCCGTGAAGGACGACCAATCTCGAATCTCGAAGACGAGATACGCTTCACAAATGTACTGGCCGAGCTCGTCGCGACACACACCGATACTATTCCCATTCTTGCAAAGGGCTTCCTCGAATGTCGACGATATATATCTCCCGAAGAGGTTACAAAATTCCTCGACCAGCACCTCCGCGCTCGAATCGGTACGCGCCTCATTGCGGAGCAGCATATTGCACTACATTTCAGTTCTCAACCGCACTTTGACCCTAACGCTAGTCCAACACCGTGTCCTGATGATCCCTCGTACATTGGAGTCATCGACACAGCTCTTCGCCCCGCTCAAATAGTAGAGTCATGTGCTGGCTTCGTCGCTGATATATGTGAGCTTCGATATGGTGTCCGGCCTCTTCTCTATATTCATGGCGAGCCGGACACCACATTCGCCTTTGTCCCTATGCACCTCGAGTACATAGTTACTGAACTGCTGAAAAATGCTTTCCGGGCTACAATTGAGAACAAGTCTAACGAACCTGTAATCGTCACGATCGCACCAGAGCCTGCTTTGACCGAAGAACCCTCTACAGCATCTTGTTCAAATTCATCGACCAAAGACAGCGATTTACTCTCAAAGGACATCCGGAACGCCACCAATAACGATGCGATAGTCCCTCTAGATGATAATGCTCCAGGAGTGACGATTCGTATTCGCGATCGTGGTGGCGGGATTCCACCAGAGGTCAGCCCGAATATCTGGTCGTATTCATTCACCACCTTCTCCGACGACATGGATGACTTCCCAGGAGATGGCAATGGTGGCGACGGTCTCAGTGCGATATCAACTGCCAGCACTGGCGGTAGTTCCATTGCCGGACTGGGATACGGACTACCTCTGAGCAGGGCATACGCCGAGTACTTTGGAGGTGGCATTGCGGTTCAGAGTCTATATGGCTGGGGAACGGATGTATACCTACGATTAAAGGGCGTTGGAAATCTGGGTAAGAAGTAGTCGAGGCATATAGCATTTGGTATTGGATATCTAAGTCACATACGAAGCCATGGTGGAGTAATGACATGAAGCGGACAGATAAAGAACATGATTACAAAACGAGGACGACACCAGAACGACCGGTAGGATGAGACGAGTGAACGATGGATGAAGCATGAACGCAATTTGGGCTGAGAGGAGAATATTCACCAGGCAGAGTCAAGCTACTGACAAATGATTTTTCAAGATGAGGCGTAAGCGAAACAAGCAGGCATGTAAAGACTTGACAGCAGGTAGGATTAAAAGTATGAGATATGAACCATTAGTGGTCCCAGCCAGCCATTCATTAAGAAATAATAACATTTTTCAAAATCAACCAGTAAAAGCTTTCCAAGGAACGACTCCCATATCTGCCCAGTAATAAAAAATCATATCTAACGCCTGCCGGTATTCTCGCTTCCTCATTTTTGAACACCCATATTTCCATCATGCTCTGACTGCGCCAGCAACTCGATCCAAGATTGGGATAGACTATCGCTGCGACACTGTATAAACCCAGTATAAGGTATGTACCCAAGATTAGAGTATAAAAAACAGTTATAAATCCTTCATGTCCCTTCAGATGCAAATTACATGTTCTCCAGCTCGTGGTCGATCTGTCGATCCATAAATGTTCGGCGTTCACCAACAAGCTCGGTCTGAAGACGCTGCTCTACTAGAGCGCGGACTTGCTTCTTGGTCACAGTGTCTAGGTCAACCTCGCAGAGAACTGAGCGAATAGACTCGACGATAGCCATGTCGTTGGGCCCCGCGTGACCATGCTGGAAGTCGAACGATGACTGCGAACGCATGGCATCGGGCATGGGAGATCGAGCACCACTGCTGAAGCCCAGAGCAGTGCCGGATCGGCTATGTCCACCGCCAGTGGCGGGTGAAAGATTGGCCTGACCACGGAGGTTGCTCACGCTGGGATGTTGGCCAGGGTAGTCCTGGTATGGCGACTGGCTGCGCATGTCATGAACACCTGTGCCCATGGACATCATCGACTGTCGATGCTGCATGGGAGAATCTTGGAAGCCCATGGTCGATGTGCGACCGTTGTTGAAGGCGGGGGACTGAGGAGGCATGTAGGTGTTGCGACCAGGCATACCAGTCAAGACAGAGCCCTGAGGGCCAGCAGAGTACACAGACTTGATCTCATCAAGCTCATAGTTGTCACCATAGGAATAGTCGGTCTTCTCCTGGTATCCACCACGACGTCCAGGCAGGTTGTTAGCTAGAGCGTAGTCATCCCAACGCTGCAGAGGAATAGAGCGAGGGTCGAAGCCTTCATCATCAACAGCGACGACCTGCTTGTTGCCCTTCTCTCCAATGACGATACGGGTGTTACCCCACGAGAAGTTATCCTGGTTCCAGAAAGAGTAGAGGGGAAGGATGAAGGAGTAGATGGGGAAAGCAAGGAGGTAGATGATCATCCATCCAATGTGCTGCCACTGCCTCTTGAGAATGAAGATAAGAGCCTGGAGACCATAAACAGCAGCAATCATAGCAATTGAGATGTATGGAATGGGTCCAGAGCCGGTGGCCAGAATGTAGATAAGGTAACCAATGTAGACACAGGTCGAGGGGAGAATAATGGTACCGCAAAGATCAATAAACACAACAAAGCGCATACTGAAACAGCAGAAACCACAGAGCTCCTTCAGTTGCATAAGTTCAACAAGGTTGTGAATGGTCGAGTTGATCCATCGTCGACGTTGAGACAACAGAACACTCCACGACTCGGGGGCAGCAGTCTTACACTGGGCATCGGGAATGAACTTGTAGGACATCTCAGGGAAGTACTTGGTCATCAGGGTGGTAAGATAACGATCCTCGCCTAGAGACAGAAGGTTCTTCTTGTGGAGGGTGTCCACATCACAAACACTGTAGTCCTTGATAACGGCATCAGAAATGATGAGAGGTTTGCCCTTGTCAACACTTCGGAGACGGTACATGGTGAAACTAAGCGAGGTTAGCAATTGACATAACGGGAGAGCGGGTCAATAAACATACCATCCAGGCAAGCAAGTAACGCTGCCAAACAGAGATTCGAAGGCCTTTGCAAGATGATGAGAGATGAAATATTCGTAAACCTGGATCATGGTCCACCAAGTCTTTTCATCATTCTCCAGAGTAGTTTCACCACAAATACCAGCAATCTTGGCGTTGTGAGCACAGGCAGCAACAAGACGGTTGAGCGAGTCTTCCTCGACACAGGTATCGGCATCGACCATGAGAAGGTACTCATAAAGCTCAGGATCCACACCAATGATGTTGTTGACCTGATGGAACATTTCAAGCTCGAGGGGAGACATGGGTGCTCGGTGGTGGACACGGTTGAGGAAGCTCATGAGCAGGATCTGAGAATCACGCTTGCCACGGTTACCAGGCTTAGCCTTTGACTGCTCAGACTCCTTTCCAACCTTGACGACGACGATGTAGGGAACAACGTTGCCCTCAAACTCGTAGAGACCAGAGTAAACCTTGCCGTAGTTAAGTTGCTCACTGCTAGAGCCGACGGACTTAAAAGGAAGCGCAGGAGGATCAACCTTAGGATCAACGCCAAGAATGTCGAGAACAATCTTGGGGGTGGGACGATCATTACCTTGACCAACGACGACACCATCACAAATGACACAGATGAGCTTGCGCTTGTTGTCGTACTGGAGGGCAGTCAATGAATCGAGGGCCTTTCGAAGAGAATCTTCACCCTCGGTATAGACAGGGACTTGGCAGATGACAAACTTATCCTGGGGCGAGGGACGTCGCTTGGATCCGAACTGAAGGGCAGCAAGGAACTTGACGGCGGTGACGATGCAAATGACGACAGCGAAAGCCAGAAGAAGGTAGTTGTTGACCTGGCATCGTGGCGAATCACGGAAATCAAGGATACCCTTATACGCAATGTTTTGAATGCACTGCCAACTGTTCTTAAGGTTGGCACTGACAGTCTCGTTCTTTGCGTTGGCGATGAGCAGGTCGAGATCCTTCTTAATGTCGGTTCCAGGGCTGTTCTTCCACAGGTCTACCATATCTTCATTCAGGAACTTGTACGAATCGAAGTTGTCATTGACGTCGAGGGTATGTAAGTAATCAGTGAGATCATACACCTCGTTGCCATAGGTGGCCCACATGTGTTGCTCGTTTTCACCCTCGTTCTTGACCTTGCTCTTCTTCCAAACGAGATTGCCATGGTAGTATTCCTTGATCTTGGGCTGGAACTTCTTCCAGTACCAGTCGGGGTCATGAAGCGCACTGGTACGATCACGGGTATAGAAGCCGGAAGTGTGCTGGGCCAGGGGATTGGTGATGGTGTCGTTGAAGGTGAGCTGTGTCGTCTCCTTGATACCAAGGCCTCTGCAAGCCCGGTTCAGGGGAGGCATGAAGTAGTCATCCATGACCATACCAGAAAGAGGTAGCATGTTGGACTTCGTGACCTTGATGCTGGTATCACTGTGCTGTTGTTGCCAGAAATCGGTGATGTCGTAGACCTTTCCGTGAATGGCTACCCAGAAGGCCTTTTCGTCCTCTGCGTGACTAGCAACCTCCTTGACGTTCCATGCCTTGTTTGCATTGGGGCACAAAAGCTTTCCGAAACCGATAATCCAGAAAACGACCATGCCGTTAATAAGAATAATCAGAAAGAAGAGAACGAATTTCTCACGCCAGGCCATGCGAACATCGGGTCGTCGCATACGGCCAATGAACTTGAGCAGAGGTGAAGGAATCCAGAAAGTCAGGGCCCAAACGAAAGCAATCCATGCTCGACGACCGAAAGGCAAAGGCTTGGACTCGATCTTCTTGTTCTTGGCAAGTTCGCCATCCAAGATTCCGGTGAACTCACCATCCTCGTTGTAATAGACTTGACCCTTATATGTGTCACCCTTGGTACCGAGACCGTAGTCACCGGTGGTCTGAACGTTGCGCATAGCCGAGGGGGCAATTGAGGGTGCCGATTGAGGGTTGAGGTTCTGATGCTGGTTCAAGGTCACCTGGCTCATGTTGCCTTGGCTGAAGTTGCGAGTGTGCATCAGCTGATCATTGCTTCCGTTCAAGCTGTTGTCCACAGCAGGCGGAGGGAAGAAACCGCTGCCATTGGGAGGGTTGGCTGAATAACTTGTGTCAAAGCCAGAAGTGAAAGGATTTTGGCCCATGCTCTGAAGACTGTGAGCGGGCTTGATATCAAGCATGGTCTCTGCCTCCCACCAAGGACCTTCGCGAACCCAGATTCGCTCCTTGCCGATAAAGACTTCGCCATTGCTCCATCCTCTCTCGAGCATCCAGGTCTCGATGCCGTCTTTGCCATCCTTGCAACCGAGAGCGCGGTATCGACCAACGAATTCGTCGACGTCGAAGTCAGCGGTGTAATCAAGGTTGCGGTTACGGCGGTTAGCCCACTCGGGAAGTCTCCATGAGCGAAGCTGGCGGGAGACTGTACCAGCTGACCATGCCGAAGTGATGGCAGGGAGAGTGGCCAAGTTGGCAGGCGAGTCATCCGTAGGATGAAGGGAAAGATGGAACCAAGTACGGCTGGCACTCAGAAGGGCAGGCAGATCGAAACGACCTGCGCGACCAAGGCTGATTCCTTCACCCTCGACAGGGAACAACAGCTTCTTTACGAAACTGTCATCTTCGGATCCGTAAGCAACCTTCTCCAAAATGACCTCCCGCTTCTCGAGATCATGTTGGCGGTCCCTTCCCTGGGGGCCAGTCATGATGCCCAGATCAGGTGCGACATCAGAAACGGCTTGCTGCATCTCACGAACCACAGAAGATCCAACGGGGTGGACCTCGACACCATCCTCTATCATCTCAGCGTTGATACCAATGGTATCATCGAAAATGGTACGCATAGCTAGGGCCCGGCCGATCGAAGGCTCGGGAACTTCCACAACAGTGATTGAGACGGTATCACCGTCCTCGTTAGAGGTGGGAGTGCGCACACCGCGGCCATCGATGGACTCGTCGCCATCTCGAATGCGAAGCATCTGAGCAGCAATAGCGCTGTTGGCCTTTGAAATCACCCAGTCGACAAGAGCCTCGTACAAACCACCAACGAGTGTTCGACGGTCCTCAGTGCTCAGCTGTTGCATGAGCACCTCTGGTTCCATGCCAAGAAGACCACTAACATCCTCGCAAATCTCCTCGAAATCGTCTGAGTCGGCATCGTAGTCGAGAGTGTTGCCGAGCTTGAGCAGACCGGCAAGCGTGGAAATGAAGTTGCGGTGGGCAGAACCCTTGATGCCAATCTCCTTCAGAGCTTGACGGAAGTCATCGGCCGCAGCACCATCGTCGGCGGTAATCAGGTAGGATGGCGGCTCATAGGTGCCGGAGCGAGCCAGTAGGGCATACGCTGAAGGGGATTTGAGGCCTAAGAATTCTCGCTCGGCGGGTGTCGATGCTGATGTCAGGAGATAATAAAAGACATCAAAAGCACGGTAGCCAGCCTCAGCGGGGATATTGAGCAAGCCGTTCTCAGTGTCGATGCCACCTTGGGATAAAGCAAGCGAGGCGCCTGTAACGTTTCCTCCCAAACTCAAGGTCAGTGTAACGCCGAGAGCGATCTGTCGTGGAGCGGAAGCATTGTAGGGAGTAACGCATCGGAGGAACGGTTGTAAAGCTTCCAGAGACTTGTAGATGGAAGCAGGAATGGCGAAGGGGAAAGTGTTGAGGAAAGGCACGAGCAATGAAGGAGTTGACTGGTGGAGTGATCTGTACAATGTTAGAATGGCGGAACATAATCATGTTAAAGAAACTTACCCCAAGATCACACAGCCATCCTCAGCACGGCGTCTAGCATGTTCCCAAGCTCGAGCAGCGAGAGTAGCATCAACAGTAGCTCCAGCCTGAGCAGCTGTAAGCCATGTATTGACAACTAGACTGGTGCTGGCATCGAGTTGATAGGGCTGAGAAGACAGGTAGATGTTGTGGATGGCGTTCAGGAGAGTTGTGGTGGATACCTGGGCGGCTTGAGGACCACCACCCAGGGCCTCTGAAGCCATCGAGTACATGGACATTCGGCTGGCCATGATAAGTGACGGTGATGCCCTCGACGGGGACGATCACAGGTTATTACGCGTTGCGATGTGAATGCTGTACACGGGACTGGGTTCAACGGCCGAGATTAGGTGCAACTCAGCAGACTGTGGAAGGGTATTACGTCCGAGGAACGACAGACGGGTAACAATTAGAAGTATGAGCGAATGAATAGACCAGAGGTCGGCTGCAAACAATTGAATGCGGCTCAAAGGCTGGGAGTGAGTTTGTCGAATGATGAGATGAAGGTTTCGGTCGCTGGGCAACGCCGCCCTCCTTTTCGGATGATCGAATGAAGTATCACGGCCTAGGCGGCTGTGAGTACTAATGCAAGGAGGTTGGGACAAGGTTGAAATTATTAAGTAGCGATTGATTGATGTGAAAGAGACGCAGCCAAAGCGAGTGAGGCCGGTCAGGTGAAGCTGTAGCGAAAGCGAAAGCAAAGGGAAATGACAAGACACAAACTCTCTCGAAAGAAGGGCTCCCCAAGAGTTGAAGAAACGACCGGGTCTTGTGCTGGACTGGGCTGGGCTGGGGAGGTAGTCTAGAGGTAGCAAGCCGAGTAGCGAGTAGAGAGGATGGGCCTGTCCTGTAGGTACTGCGCTCTAGTGCCGTAGTAGCGTGCCCCAGCAAAAAAGGGCGACTCCGAAAATGGATACAGCTGATGTGATGCACTGTGTACGGAGAACCATAGAGGGCCTTAAGGTACTCAGATACAATTCTCAAGTCCAACGTCCCATCTCGACATTGGTAGCATTCAGGACGTGGCGCATCAGGCGCGTTATGCACTTCAAAGGGGTGATTTCACTGGTTGAGAGGCAAATATTCTTTTCAGCTGCGGGTGAAACGGACACAATCTACGACCCTAATACTGGCCACTGGAGGCCCATCGACAAACAACAATAACATCCAACAGTCAAATTGACTGACTGCTTCTATCATATTCTTCCAACACCCGACACTGTCCAACACTGACTGTACTGTCTGTCACTACAAATGGATCTGTCTGTCCATATCTAAACTTGGAACAGCCGGACGTACCATCGCCTGTCGGGGTAAGGGGCCCGACCCGAGGGCAGGGCAGTAAACCTTGTGTTTAGTAAGGATTGGGCTTGGATTGGAGTTTACATAGGTGTGTGGGCCAGCTCAATACGAGGATTAGGACAAGGTGCATATTCTTTCACCTGCATTGACTACGCGTCCGTCCTGTGTGTCTCGCGATGCACAACATGCAAAACTTTGTATGGTAGAGGATGACTGAATGGATCCTTCTTGTTGAGTGTGTCTTGGTGATCTGTAAGAGGAACAGAGGCTGTGTCGTATCGTATCGTGTCGTGTCGTGTCGTGTCGCGATCCTTCGTTGTGCATGCTAACCTCAGCACAGCATCAGCAGTCTCTCTGAAGTGTCATGATGTGCTTTTACATCCATGACGGTATGAATAACATCCCTACGTGGGTGTTACACAAACCCATAATTTCTCCTCGTCTGTGGTTACACTCTGACAGGCTCACCACCAGCATGGTCTGATCAAGACAGACGCCAACCGGATCGAGAGATCGTATTGTCCGAAGATCTTATCTGGTTGTGGCCCTCATTTCAGGAAACTATGACTATCGCAGATCTACATGTAACCGTTGCTTTCCAGGCTATTCTCTCCAGCTCGATCCGCGGTTATGTACCACGAGACAAATTTGTAACGTTTGCTAACATCTGACACGCCCGCCACCAACCGAGTGCTCATGGCGCGTACTGGCATGGTAGATGCCGTAATCCATAAAATAGCCAAGGTACCTAGGTAGTCAGCGGTAACGTAGGCTTCGACGGGAGTTGTGTAGTGGTTCTCGTTAGTTCTAACGGTCATGCTCGCTGCTGAAATTGACAGCAAAAGGGATCCGCAGCTGGGACAGGCTAATCCATTTGCTTTTCCTCCGCCTCATATCATCTCGCAGATCAGCCAGTAAGGATGTCTCAGATGTTCTGACAGAGCGCGATTCCCGTCCACTCACGCTTCGCAAAATTGAACGAACTCTGGCATGGATGTCGCGTAATAAACGAGAACAACAAATATGTATGTAATATTGGAAGCCTCGTGATCTTATAGTCATGATGAACAAAGACAGGCTCCTTGACGATGATTGTGCCTCCTCCGCATGACGCTCACCCAATGGACTCCCGCTCCTAAAATAAAAGTGACAGGGAATTGTTGCGGGCTAGCATCGTCGTTCACACATTCCAGAAGGCCGAGTGGTAGGGTCGATCACTGGAGCGGTCTTGACCCCAGTAAAGCGATAGCACTCCCTGGTTCAGTTGACACAAGACAAAGCAAGGTGAGCCTGAAATGTTGCTGGTGGAGTTTGTTGAACACCCCTGAGAACACCTCAAGAGAGATTGTCAATATGTAGCCTTCATAATCACTAGAATTGCATTCTCATTCTTTACTTGCTTGTCGATGGCGTAGGGTAGAGGGTCCTGCAATGACGATTTTTAAAAAGACTTTGGGCACATGCTGTCTTGCTCAGACTTTTGCTCATGTCTTGATCCCTTCAAGTTGTCTTGGAAATCCCCTATTAAAGTTGTCACCATGACGAGACGGAACTGGGGCTGTCAACATCTTCAATGAGCCGAGCATCAGTCAATTGGTCATCTGGCTTTCAATATCAAGGAAGCCGCAGTTGAGGCAGAAACATGTCTCAAGCCTTGCAACTCAAAACCGGACTCTAGAGAGAGACAGAAGCCATGCGTTGGTCCGTATTCACACAGTATGGGACATAAAATGGACCATGGAGCATCAAAGTACAAGTAAACAAGCCTTTTGTATGACCCGCTGTGTCGTCCCTGTCTGTGCGGGTTAGTCTAGCACTACCTAAGGGGATGCCATTTGAGGAACAACTCGTTGGTTACTGGGCCAGAGTTGGCAAGGATTTTTCTTTTTTAGGGGTCTATTATGTTGACAGAGTTCGCGCCAGTCATGCATGATGAGCTACGATTTGTTGGTCCATATGTCCGTCTCCTGATGAATGATGCAGCCATCAACAAAACAGTTGAACTTTTGGCCCTCCGCCGACAGACGGGAGGAATGCTTATCACAAGACATGGTCTCAAGTTATAATTGTCATGGCTGACCGTTTGTGGCGTGCAATAAGCTACAGTAGATGAGTTGGACAGAGCCCCGGGTCTTTGATTAAAATTGTGGCATTCGATCTCATCATGAATGTAAAATTCAATTAGTTGTCCGCAAGCGCAGTTTCAGAAACCGTTAATTCCCATATATGAGGAAATGCGCGAACTTTAATTGGTACTTGAATGCACTCCTGAGTGGTTCTTAATGCAAAGAAATGCCACTCATCACACACTTTCAGCTGAAGTGCCGAATTGCTTCAAATGATTCATTCAGGAGGACTAATATTTAACATTTCCCTTCATTGCTGAATGAGTTTGATCTGATGGTTGAGGTCATTCATCATAGCAGATCGCTCACAGGACCAACATCGACTACCAAGTCTTATTTATTACTGCCTAATGACACTTGAATATCTCAGTCTCACCAAACACTGCCAAGAACCAGACGAGGTGAGGCGAAAACAGAGGCAAAAAAAAGAACAGAGATAGATCCAGGGGGAAGATGTTGGAGCTTTCCGGCAGTGCCGTGTGGCTATGAGCAGGGAAAAACCTCGTATGGCGTCCATTTTTATGCCGTGGCCGTGGGACAGCATCCAAACATAGAAATTGTTCAAGGTCAAAGGGGGGCCTTGCGCTATGCCCGAGCTGCATTAGTGGTATCAGTGGTTTACCGTACTGACAATCCCACCTTTTTACCACATTGAGAGTAGAGCACTCTCTCCCTGTCGTGTACGAGGAGGAGAGGAGACTTGCATGTGGCCAGTCCAGTCCAGTCCAGTCCAGTCCATTTCAGTCCAGTCCCAAGAAAACAATCCCTTTTCCCAGCCGAGCCCAGGTTGTTTTTGTTGGTGTTAATAATTACCTTTCCTTTACCTTGGCAAGTAGAGTTACGACTACCAGTCCAAGTCCAATCGTTCTGGTGAAGGCTTCTGTTTCCGGAGCCTGGCTCTTCTTCCCTTTTTTTTAATCTTTACTATTGTTTTTATTCGACGCTCGTTTTGTCTACTAGCATTCTAAACCCTCGCTCTGAGTGCCTGTTTGACCGTTGAACAACCAACCTAAACGATAATACGATCGAAAATTAACGACGACGATAACAACTCCTTAATAACCCAATTCGCAACAACAGCCTTTCTGCTGAAACCCAAATCTACCGAGTCGTTATAACCTTCGAGAGCCATTTGTTGGCTGTTTGTCCATCATGGCTATGAGCCTCCCACAGCTCGGCGGCGCAGGAGGCCCTCACACTCAACCCTCTTTGCCATCGCTGCCTGCACATCTTCAATCCGACACGCATCTCACTGCTCATCTCGCCAGTCGCTTCCATGTCTCGCATCCTACCGCTCGACTGTCTTCTCACGCTCTCATCTCTCTCAACACCTATACCAACTCCTCAAAGGGTCCCGATGGTGGCAAGGAGGGTAGCGCCATGGCTGGCGCCGAGGAAATCGCTGACAGAGCCTTTCTGCGATTAGGACATAGATCCGAGAACCAGGCCGTTGTCTTTTTGTAAGTCTATGATGCTGAAAGCGTGAGACTTGAACCCAAAGTTTGCTAATACTAATATACGTATTCAGGGGTGAATCTGGCGCTGGAAAGTCTACTATTCGAGCCCACCTCCTGACTGCTCTTCTCAACAAATCATCAACGCCTCTGTCGACAAAGCTCTCTCTCGCCGCATATGTCTTTGATAGTCTCACAACTACCAAGACTGCTACAACACCCACTGCTTCCAAGTCCGGGCTCTTCTACGAGTTGCAGTACGATACTTCAGCCACAACAAACCCTGTTCTGATTGGCGGTAAGCTCTTGGATCATCGCCTGGAGCGTAGCCGTATAGCCGATGTTCCTACAGGAGAGCGTAACTTCCACGTTCTGTACTATCTTCTTGCCGGAACAAGCGAGGCTGAAAAGTCTCATCTTGGCTTGGACGGTGGTTCTGTCACTGGAACCACTCAAAAGCGGTGGAAGTATCTTGGCCATCCCACTCAGCTCAAGGTTGGAATCAACGACGCAGAGGGTTTCCAAGTTTTTAAGAATGCTCTGCGAAAGCTCGAGTTCCCTCGCGCTGAAATTGCCGAGATTTGCCAAATTCTCGCGAGTATTCTTCACATTGGTCAACTAGAGTTTGAGACGACTAGCCAGACCAGCGTAACTGGCGATGATAGTGGTGGTTTCTCCCACGAGGGTGGTACAACCATCACCGCTGTCAAGAACAAGGATGTTCTCAGCATCATTGCTGCTTTCCTTGGTGTCAGCGCCGCTGACCTCCAGACCACCTTGGGATATAAGACCAAGATGATTCACCGAGAACGTGTTACTGTCATGCTCGACCCCAACGGTGCCCGTGCCCACGCTGGAGAGCTTGCCCGAACACTCTACTCCCTTCTCGTTGCTTGGATTCTCGAGACCATCAACCAGCGACTTTGTGCACCCGAGGAGTCTATTGCCAACACTGTTTCGATCGTCGATTTCCCCGGTTTCTGCCAGCAAACTCCCACTGGCTCTGCGCTCGACCAACTTCTCAACAATGCTGCTACCGAATGCATTTACAACCTTACTCTTCAGAACTTCTTCGACCGCAAGGCTGACATGCTGGAGTCCGAGGAAGTCAGCGTTGCTGCGACCAGCTATTTCGACAACTCGGACGCTGTTCGAGGTATCTTGAAGCCCGGCAACGGTCTCCTTAGCATTCTCGATGATCAAACTCGGCGAAACCGAACAGATATGCAATTCCTTGAGGCTCTCCGAAGACGTTTCGATGGCAAGAACGCTGCTATCGAGGTTGGCTCTGCTCAAGCTAAGCTTCCTGGAAGCAACTTCATGACTGAGAACACCTCTGCCGTCTTCACCGTGAAGCACTTTGCTGGTGAGGTGGATTACCCTGTCAAGGGACTCATCGAGGAGAACGGCGAGATCATCTCTGGTGATCTCCTCAACATGATCAACGGCACCAAGAGCGAGTTTGTGGCTCGCCTTTTCGGCCAAGATGCTCTCCAGACCGTGACTCACCCCAATGAACGCACTACTGTTATGCAGGCTACCGTCAGCTCAAAGCCTATGCGAGCGCCTAGTGTCATGTCTAGAAAGACGCACCGAACTGGTCGCCCCAGCACGGCTTACAAGCGCCAGCAGCAAGAGGCTATGGAAGAGTTAGATCAGCAGAGCCAAGCTGGAGAGTCTAAGAAGAACGCCAAGATGACTCTTGATCAAGGTGCTTCAGGCCAGTTCCTTGCCTCGCTGGACAATGTCCAGAAGGCTGTCACAGACCCCGGCACCAACTCATACTTCGTCTTTTGCTTGAAGCCCAACGATCGACGAATTGCAAACCAGTTCGACAGTAAGTGCGTTCGTATGCAGGTCCAAACTTTTGGTATTGCAGAAATCAGCCAGCGTCTTCGATCTGCCGATTTCAGTTTATTCTTGCCTTTCGGCGAGTTTCTGGGTATGACGGATGCGGAGACAATTTTGGTTGGCAGTGAACGAGAACGTGCTGAGATGGTCATTGAGGAGAAGCAGTGGCCCCAGAATGAGGTCAGAGTCGGTGCCACTGGTGTTTTCCTTAGTGAACGCTGCTGGATGGAGATTGCACAGCTCGGCGAGGCAGTCTCAGTTTCTGGTCGCTACGGTGGCTTGCCTTCATCCGATGCTGGCGATGGTCTCACACCTGCTGAGTCTATGGCTTTCGGTGCCTCCAAGGAGCATTTGGTTTCTGGTGGCAATACCCCTCTCATGTACGGTGAGAAGGCTAAGGGTGGTTACTTCACCGACGATACTCGATCCGAGGCTGGTGTTTCTGCCTTTGGTGGTGGTGACATGTTCAAGAACCTCGACACACGTGAACAGATGGCTGAGCGAGGCAACGAGAAGTCACTCGAGGAAGTTGAGGAGTACCAAGATAAGCCTAGCCGCAAGCGTTGGGTGGCTCTCGTCTTTTTCCTCACTTGGTTCATCCCAGACTTTGCCATCAGACTGATCGGACGTATGCCTCGAAAGGATGTTCGTATGGCCTGGAGAGAAAAGGTGGCGATTAACATGCTCATTTGGTTGATGTGTGCTGTCGCCGCCTTCTTCATGGTCGGATTCCCCACGCTCATTTGCCCCAAGCAGTATGTCTACAGCTCCAACGAACTCTCTTCCTACAGCGGCGACAAGGGCAGCAAGGGCGCCTACGTTGCTATTCGCGGTTTCGTTATTGACCTCAATGCCTTCATTCCCAACCATTATCCTGGTAGCAACCTTGTCAGTGAGGATACTCTCTTGAACTATGCCGGCAAGGATATCAGCGCTCTTTTCCCCATCCAAGTGTCTGCTCTATGCCAGGGTAAAGACGGTCAGATCCCTCCCGAGGTCACTCTCGACAACCGAAACACCAACATCACTGGTCAGCCCCAGCTTCTTGCATCCAGAGATATTGATGTCAACTCCGTCTACCACGATTTCCGTTATTTCACCAACGACAGCCGACCTGATTGGTACTTCGAGCAGATGTACACCTTTAAGCATGTCTACCTCAAGGGTCGCATGGGTTACAGCCCCAAATATGTCAAGAAACTGGCCCGAGACAGTTCTTGGAACGTTGTCACTATTCACGGAAAGGTTTATGACATGACCAAGTACCTCCAGGGTGGTCTCCGTCTCAAGTCCAAGGCAGGCAAGCCTACTCCCAACATCCCAGGTGCCACAGACTTCATGGAGGACAGTGTCGTCCAGCTGTTCCGAAGTGCAAAGGGTCAGGATGTTTCCAAGTACTGGGATAACATCAAGCTTAGCCCGGTCAAGAAACAACGCATGGAGACCTGTCTGAACAACCTCTTCTACATTGGTGACTCAGATACTCGAAACTCCGTCCGCTGTCAGTTCGCTACATACTTTATCTTGGCTATTTCAGTCATGCTCGCATCTATCTTGGTCTTCAAGTTCCTTGCTGCGCTCCAATTCGGTGGCAAGAACGTGCCCGAGAACCTCGACAAGTTCGTCATGTGTATGATTCCCGCTTATACCGAAGATGAAGACTCGTTGCGACGTGCTATTGACTCGCTTTCTCGCATGAAGTATGATGATAAGCGTAAGCTTCTGGTCGTTGTCTGTGACGGTATGATTATCGGTCAAGGTAACGACAGGCCTACGCCTCGCATCGTGTTGGATATTCTTGGTGTCTCCGAGACCGTCGACCCCGAGCCTCTCAGTTTCGAGGCTCTTGGTGAGGGTATGAAGCAGCACAATATGGGTAAGATCTACTCGGGTCTTTACGAAGTCCAAGGCCACATCGTCCCCTTTATGGTCATTGTCAAGGTGGGCAAGCCTTCTGAGGTTTCTCGCCCCGGTAACCGTGGTAAGCGAGACTCCCAGATGGTTCTCATGCGTTTCCTCAACCGCGTCCACTACAACCTTGCCATGAGTCCCATGGAGCTGGAGATGTACCACCAGATCCGCAACATTATTGGCGTCAATCCAACCTTCTACGAATATCTCTTCCAAATCGATGCCGATACTGTCGTCGCTCCAGACTCGGCTACTCGAATGATTTCAGCCTTCATCGATGATACTCGCCTGATTGCTTGCTGTGGTGAAACCGCTCTCACCAATGCCAAGGGCTCTTTCATCACTATGATCCAGGTCTACGAGTACTGGATTTCACACAACTTGTCCAAGGCATTCGAGAGTTTGTTCGGCTCAGTCACTTGTTTGCCTGGTTGTTTCTCCATGTACCGAATTCGCGCTGCGGAGACCGGCAAGCCTTTGTTCGTCAGCAAGGAGATCGTTGAAGACTATTCCACGATTCGTGTTGATACTCTGCACATGAAGAACTTGCTCCATCTTGGTGAGGATCGATATCTCACAACCTTGCTCCTCAAGTATCACTCCAAGTACAAGACAAAGTACCTCTTCAGCGCACAAGCCTGGACTATTGCCCCTGACTCTTGGTCTGTCTTCCTGTCTCAACGACGTCGTTGGATCAACTCTACCGTGCACAACTTGGCTGAGCTTATTCCCTTGGCCCAGCTTTGCGGTTTCTGCTGTTTCAGTATGCGTTTCGTTGTCTTCATCGATCTTCTGAGCACTATCGTCCAACCTGTCATTGTCATGTATATCGTGTACCTGATTTACCAAGTCGCCACCAACCCGTCAGTTGTGCCTATTACAGCTTTCTTGTTGCTTGGTGCCATCTACGGTCTACAGGCTGTCATTTTCATCCTGCGACGCAAGTGGGAGATGGTTGGTTGGATGATCATGTACATTGCTGCCATTCCTGTCTTCTCTTTCGGTCTGCCCCTGTACTCCTTCTGGCACATGGACGACTTCAACTGGGGTAACACTCGAGTTATTGCTGGCGAAGCCGGTAAGAAGATTGTTGTTTCAGACGAGGGCAAGTTTGATCCCAGCTCGATCCCTCGCAAGAAGTGGGAGGAGTACCAAGCCGAGCTCTGGGAGACACAGACCCAGACTGCTCGTGACGATGTGCGATCAGAGATCTCTGGTTACAGTTATGCCACCAAGGCTCAGGGACCCTTCTCTGAGTACGGTGGTGGCTACCAGCCCAGCCGCCCAGGCTCGACAGCTGGCTTCGGCCACCAGAACATGTCTCGCATGTCTCTGGCCCATTCTGAGATGCCTGGCAACCGTGCCAGCCAGTTTGGTGGCTCGCAGTTCTTCTCTCCCGAGGAGATGGTTGGTATGCCTAGTGATGACGCCCTCCTCGCTGAGATTCGCGACATCCTCAAGACAGCTGACTTGATGACTGTCACCAAGAAAGGCATCAAGCAAGAGCTGGAGAGGCGATTCAATGTTCCTCTAGACGCGAAACGGGCCTACATCAACTCTGGTAAGTCAATATTCTCTAACCCATTTATTTCATTCGATCTCGTGCTCACAATTTCTCAGCAACTGAAGCCCTGCTTTCTGGCCAATTGTAGACTGTTTAGACTCAGCATTTATCCATTGAGACGGTCGTTATAATGCCCATACAGCCTTGCGATAATCTTGTTTATATCTGTTTTGGAGTGCGTTCCTATTTTAAAACGGCGAATTTTGGATGGGAAGTTAAAAACTCAACATTTTTGTTAACGGCAGAACGAAAAGGCTGCTCTTATCCATATTAATGCGTGGGGTAGTTAGCGAAGGAGAGTATCTTTTGTGTCCAGGGGCATATATATTTTGTCGTCTTTATGGTGTTAGTTCTGGTTATGTTTGGTAGATGGATGGGATCTGTACATAATATGTACGAACAAATTTGAACAATGATGTTTCAGTGATAACGTTGACTCCGTGAATTTCTCAATTGTTGCTTGAAGTTGGCTGCACAGATCGCGAGCATTTGAGTGCCTAATAGGAGATGCTTGTTTCCTTGATACACGGAAGCCTTTGTAGTCTAATGCTGGGTATTAACAGTTGCATGCATCCATTTGTCCAGCTTATATATCCAATCCATTCATCTTTACAAATCATGCCTGGCAAGTAACTTTTCGACGCCACCCTTACTCCAGACCTTGACCTTTTCTTGATCGCATGTCTCCCATACCCCTTTCATTAGTGCAACCATTACATCTGCCTCTTCGCCTCCCTCAAATGCAGCCCGTTGCGAGTCCAACCAGCTGAGGATGCCGAAGCGAGTCGTCAACGTGGTGCTACCGCCTTCGATGCAAGTCGCGCGATACAATAGACGTAGCAAACGAGTGCGTAAATTGACACGTAAGTAAGGGTTAGCACCGAGAGCGAGTATCTTCTCGAACCATCGCTTGCGATGAAAGATGCCGAGGTCGGAGGGTGTGCGCAAGCTGTCAAGGAGGTAGGTGAGAAGCCATGTGATTTCGGTGTAATACTTATCATCTTCTGAGGGTTCACCGTGAAGAATATCGTGGACGAGGGGAAGCTTTTCAGCAGACCAGACAGGGCTGCGTGTGAGGAAGCTGTTGATTTTGGGGTAGAGTGGGTGCAGTGGATTCTTCAGGACATCCAGAGCGTGGATGGCGAAGGCAGTGAAGGCAGAGGGGACTGGGCCCTTGTCAACTTGATCACGCGATGACTCGGCAAGTTCGCACAAGAGGAGCCAAACTTGTTCCTTTTCTTCGTATGAAGATTCCTTGAGCTTGGCAGCCATCTTGAGAATGCTGGTGAGGGATTCCTTGCGGATGTTGGTATGGGGAGAGGAGAGGAGGTGAATCAAAGCTGCTGCCCAGCCGTCTTCAACGAGGTCTTCAGCGTTCTTGCCAGCCCACTTTGTTAAAGCTGTGGTATCCTCGTCTACGGGGAGTGGTACATGAAGCATAGCCTCGAGCTTTGAAGAATCAATGGTCGAGCCAACTTTTGAACCCTTCACATCAACAGTATATGCATCAGGCATATCTTCATCAGCATCTGTATCATTAGACTTTTCCTCCTTGAGCTTTTTCATCTTGACCTTGCTTGATGAAAACTGTTCTGAGATGCGTTTGTATAGAGCTTTGGTGAGTTGCTTTCCTGGCTTGAACTTGTATGAAGTAGAGAAGTAGCAAGATAGGAACTGGCCAAGCGCAGCTTTTTCATCGCTGCTAGCAGAGCCCATTGCAAATGACAACTGCTCTACTAGGGTCACGTTAACCAAAGCAGTCTCACTCCCAGATAATACACCATCTTCCTGGGCATATGTTTCTAACAGATCGAGATACTTGATTGGCGAGGAGGCACATCGGTTGACGCAGTTGTCAACATATGACCAAACTTTCTCCATTGGCTTTGCCTTGACATCGGCTAGCGTTGTCTGGAGGGCCTCGAATAGTGGGCTCATCAGGGACGCCTTCGTCACCATCTGGTTCTCAACTGCGACCTCGCCTAGAACCTTCTTCAGCTGCTGGAAAGAAAGATCTCGCTTCTTATCACAAAGCAGCCGCAGAAGCGCGGTGTATGGCGACGATCCTGCTCCATCAATGAGATTATCTATCCTTGAGAACCAACGCATACCAGGGGAATAACTGGCAATTGACACTAAGTTCTCGAGCTCCATAACTCTTAGAGACTCGTCCTCATGCTGCTCACTTTCTTTGTTGAGCGACTTGAGAGCTTCTGTGAAGAAAGGCGAAACATCAAAGTTGGCAGCAAGAGCAACTTGTGGAATAACCTCATAGTAAAGGCGCAGCAAACGACTGGCCATGGTCTTATGGAGAATGTTCTCAGCTGGTATTCCCTTGTAAGACCGAACGATTTCTTTCATGTCGGGAATACGTTGGCAAAACGCATCGATTAAACGACGGCTAGCTTCTGCCCAGACAGGATCACTGCCCTTTGAAACCTCTTCATGCATCTTGACAGCTTCAGCTAACTTCTCGATTGCCACGATCAAAAGGCGCGTAGCAAAGAAAGATGTGAGGTTGGATTTGGAGGAAAGACATCGGATCAGAACCTTTTGATTGATGGGGAGCGGAATAATGTTGTCGAGAAGGATGGACGTGGGAGGAGGTGCCTTAGCAGATCGCGATCGGTCTCCGAAGCGAGGAGGGAGAGGAAGTTGCATAGTGTTAAAAAGGAACGCGGCATATCCAATCCATGTCATGGATAACTTTGGTTCGAACGTGAAAGATCGGTTGCTTAGAAAATATTTTGCAGCAAGTTCAGGGGCAGCGGTGAAGATTGCTACCAGAAGCTCGCTATGTTTCAAACTGGACCAAGGACGCAACTTTTGAGCGAATTCGGCAAGGACAAAGTTATACACAGGAATGTCTTGTTTGTATCTGTCGGCGAAGAGAGCGCCCTGTGTACCAGCCTTCGCACGCCCACTTGGCGCCGGATCGTCTTCAGACTCTTTGGGGTATAGACCAGTGGAAGGATATAAAATACCAGCTGTAGGTGTCGTGCAGATGTAGATGAGGAGTTGGTGGGCCTTATAGCTCACCGTTGACTTCTCATCGACATCTTCGCCATCGTTGGTGTATGTGTATAGAGCTAAGAAGCGCACCAACGTCTTGGTGTTGAAGCATCGGAATTTGACTTCTCTGGGGACCTTATCATCTTTGAGGACATAGAGCTTTAAAGAGTCGAGAATATCCACAACCAGGTAGGCAGGGTCGCTTTTGATCATATAAGTCACATGTGACAAAAGTTCCTTCTGCGATACAAGTTCTTTACGTCCATCTGGACCCAGGAACTTGAGAAGGCTCAGGAAAAAACGGACAGCATTCGTTCTGACGGAAGCTTTGCGCACATCTTCGTGCGTATCTCCAGTATGCCCGATTTCAAGATTTCGTCCAAACGATGTCAATGTGTAATTTCGAGCTCGGAGGATTCGCTTCGCATAGGCGCCTCCATCTAGGCATGTAGCTTCTCGAAGGAGACGGAGAGTAGGCGAGATGATAAAACCCTTGCTCTTTTCTACTGACAGATTCTTTGCCAGTGATTTCAATTGCTGTTCTTGGAGAAGGGTCTGGCAGATACCGAGGCCATGCTTGACAAGCTGTAGTGAGCCTGAGAGGATCTGGAGTAGCAAAGCCAAAACAACGGCAACAGAAGACATGACACCATCGTTGTTAACCTGCACGGCGAAAGACCACATTTCCATGATATCGTTGAGAAAGACTGCATCTTCGGATGTATCTCTGGGCTTGATGGCTTCAAGGTATTGATTTAGAATTTCGAGGTTTGCTCTTGGGTCGCCCTCTTCGTGAACTATTTGATCGAGGAGATTCTTGAAAGACTGGAGGCCTATAGGAGTATGTATCAGATCTAGTTTGTTGGTGACTTCAATAACATCGTCACTCACCATGCCTGGCGTTGCGCAAATCCTGGTCGAAGGAGAGCAGATTGCGCAATTGGTCGCTCGAGGTGACTTCTTCGCTCGTTGGCGTCTCGTGTACGACTTTCTGGCGCTTGCGGAAAGCAGCAGCGCCATCTCCGCTGTTGAAGTCTCGTTTGCCCATTTTGACGACCTCAGAGCTTGTCGCAATCTAGATCTCTAATCCATGAATTTACTTGACTTTTTGGCGTTTTGCCACGCGCGACCGCTATCCCGCCTGCCAGATTCGGAATTAGGAACCAGCAGTGTGGAGTACGGTCGGTAGATCTATTACCCGGCGTTGAAGTCTATCTGCTGATTCTTCAAGTCTTCCATGGGGTCAATTACATGGAACCTCACAAATTTAGACATGGGCCAACAATATTTCAAATGACGACACATAGCCGTCATCATCTGTGGTGCTGTTTGGCCACCAAATATGTTTCTTTATGTTGTGACTGTTGTAACTTTGAGAGACTGGACTTTGAGCTGTTCAAAAGCTCAAGGTCCACACCATAGCACAAAGGAACTTGTTTGTACGTTGGGACGGCAGAGGCATTGCATTGCGAGGGATACCAGATGGTTCCCTGAAGCAAGAGGACGTTTGCATGTGGCGTGGATCTTTGCATGCTGCTCTCAGCAACTTGCATTCGCTCTTCTAATGCCTTCCACATTTCCTTGAAGTGGTGGATAAGTGAAGCCATGACTTGGTTACATTGCATAATACAGCATTGCCTTGCAATCAACCTTGGCTGAAGATAATCATCGCCATCGGCCTCTAGTCGACTGCTACTCTTCCCACACAGAACGAGTCAAATAAGTCAAACAACTCCACTCACAAAACGACGAGACCGCAATCGATGCCACATCGTGAAGTCAAATGCGCCACTCCCGTTGCATCCGCCGCTGCAGAGTGGAAGGAGCCAACTGCGCAAGAAACAAGGAAAATAGACATGAGAGGACCCTCCGTCTTTTTCGACAGCCATTCCCGAAGTCAAGACTGAGACAGGTTGCCCTTCGAACTGATTATTGCGCCTTGTGCGGGATGCTATTAAAAAACACCAGCCAGAATGACTGAAGATCGCCACTTGAACATCCATCATCTGCTACTTTGTGCTTGATGGAGAACACACCATCGCATGTGAACGGGCTTTTGTCTCCATTATCTTCAGAACCCCTCTAGGGCAAGCAAGAGAATTTGGGACCTTTATTGTTAGTGACAAAAAAGCCAATGTAAAGGCTCTCTAGCATACGCTAGACTTGCCTAAATCTTTTCATCATGCTGGATTACAAGCTAAGGGACCCTCTGACGAGCTTCTGGATGCATCCCTGCCAAAAGCTACCTAGCCAAGCCAAGGTTGCAAAGCCACTCATGCTTCAACTTAAGAGTCGCTATTTTAAGAACCAAGGAATGGCAAAGTCAGGGGTACCCCTCAGTAAACACGTTCATCTGAAGACAAGGCAGCGGAAAGGAAGCGTAAAGGGCCCAAAAGCAAACAACACTACGCGACTCCCTGCTAACTACAGGTACCTAAGCTAACAACCATGGATGTTTGCAGCAGCAACAGGGAGCGGTCCGGCTGTCGATCAGGCTTGACACCGACCCAACTGCACGGTTTGACCCTTTGTCTCTCTGAGTCGAGGTGCTTCTGGCACACTTCCTCTTGACCCCACAAATGAAGCCATCCTGCCATCCCACCTTGTTTGTTGGTGTTTAGTGGTTTTGGTGACTCTCACTGAGACAAAAGCCGGGCTGTGCATTGTTTCTCCGGCTGAGAGACAAAGAGGCAATTGCAATACGACATTGCTATCAACGTAGTATGGCCGCTTACCGTCAGATAACGCTGAAGGGCCAAGCAATGCATTTCAGCCGTTCTGGTCAACCTGCGCCAAATATTAAAATTTCGGGACTGTCATCGTTTAGTCATTTTGTCTCAGGATTTCAAGGCAGGCGAATCGTATCGCGTCAGCTCACGCCAGAATACGGGCCATCACAATGACCTCGTGCTCATCACTATTCTGGGTGCCATGAAACCTCATTCACGGCTGTTTTAGGATGTAGCGACCAATTCTTTGGCCAAGTAATAACAGACCTGGCCCAAAGGAGCATCCGGATTCGATGAGAGGGCAGATTGACAGGCGTTCCTGAAGCTCCCACGTTTCAAGAGACCCTAGCATTTCACAGCTCACAGACAAACGCGGTTGTCAGTCGCAAGTTGGAAGAGTAACAAAACGTGCAGCATACCGATTTGATGGAGAAGAGATGATGAAGAGACCAACTTCCGGGGTGCATCTACCAATCAGCCCGGCAGGACCAGGGTATTGCCCAAACCGGCGGTGCAACCCCAAATAAGATGTATGGATGCAACGTCAGATGTCGATTCCAGGAAGGCAAACAGAGTAGACAAGGCTAAGATTTGCACTAGGAGCCAGCAAGCGAGGCAAGCTTCTGTTGTGCGTTCATCGTAGAGAGCAGGGCTCAATAAGAGCTATGACCTTTGTTGTTTGAACATGCGCTCTGTACAAGGTCTGACGAAGAACGTCTCTTGTTCAAGGTTACATGCCAGGCCAGACCAAATGACAGCTTGGGTATGGATGGAACTCATGTTTTGACGACGCTTTCGCCAAGACCAAAGTTCACACCAGTTCGACAAGAGAATGTGAGAAATGCGCAGCGTGACGACACACAGCCTCGAACACAGGCAAAGGCCTCAAACCCGGTCATCTCATGCGGCTATCCAATACGGTAGCAGCACGGGACCTCGTCTGGGGTCTTTTGTGGCAACAATAAGTAGACCAAAAAGTCAATGAAAGGATCCACGACCAGCCAAAGGGCGAGTTGGAAGTGGAATAGAGTGGAACCAAATGCACGACATCGACTTGACTCGACTCTCTAGACTTAAGCCAAGGGCAATAGCGACACCATCTCGGGCACTACGTGTGGCCCAGTCAATGTGTCTCTGTGGTGTTTTGATAGAGTTGGTGTGGAGCGCTAACATGATCGGGAGTCCGTCAGGACCGTCTTCTAAGCGCCGACTGGTCCGGCGAGACAACCGACCCCGGTCCATCACCTGCACCGTGGGTTCGTCTTGGACAATCGTCAACCACTCGATACGTCGTCTTGCATCTCCCTTGGCTGCCGCCCATTTTTTTTCTTATTTAATTTTTTTTTATTTTAAATTTCGATCGTAACGGGGCCTGAAACTAACACAGATCCCACTACAGACTCGTAGCAGGGACATGGTGCCAATACTGTCGTTTGTTGCCTCTATGGGTGTGGATATACTACCATGGCAAGCATGGGAACGTCGCGGCCCGGCCGTCATCCACGAGATGGGCTGGGCTGCATTACAAGTTGCTTGCCGCTGCTTTGCTTCTCTTGTTCTTTTATCTGCCGGGTCCCTGGTCCTCTTCCTGCAGCTTTCCCGTCTTGCTTCACTTCTCGTCCTGTCCCATTCCCCTTCTGCAGGTGCTAGTACTGGTGCTGGCTTACATATACGAAGGAGTGTACTGTACATACATACATGCATACATACATACACACTCATATCCCACCTTATCTCCATACATTGATCTGTCTTTCAGCTTCTCAGCCCTTTTTCTTTCACTTCGTTGAGAACGAATTGTCCTTCTCTCCGCCATTCTCTTCTCACACAACGTCCTAAACGCCTTCTCGGTATGACGTGAGAGCCTCGCAGCATGACACACGCCGGTTCTTACGGTTCCCATGGCTCTGAAGCAGCTTCTTGGCCATCGTGGCTATCTCTCTGCTGCGCACCGCTGGTCTCCTCAGAGGACAGGAGACCGCGTCGTAGTAAGTCTATGTCTACTTCTACCTCTGCCCACACTGCCAATGCTTGGGCCTCGGATTCGTCTTCAACTTTGAACATTTCGTGGCCCGTAGGCAGGTTGAGCGACGACCAGTTGCTGATAGGCCAAGTCGATGAGAAGCGTTCATATCCAGTAATATACGACCAACCAATTCACCATCCCCAGCCTGTTGCAATGCCGGAGCATCGTAAAATGTCGGAGAGGTCTACGAGAGACAGTGTCTCGTCAAAGAGAAGGAGATTCTGGTCACTCTCTTCAAGTTCGCGCCGGCCGCTCATTTCAGCCCCTTCAGACTTTCGCCATGTATCAACTGCCGCCGATCCATTTCTTGATTATCCTGAACCTACGCCATCGAGAGCCTCGAATCTTCGACCTGCGAAACAGTTACCTCATCGCCCTTACCGCCCGCTCGAGTTGAGCATCTATCAGTCCGACAATGGTGTATCTCCTATCATGCCTCACTTTGAACCAAGACCTGCGAACCCGGCCCCCTCGTCAGACTACTCTGAGCGTGTGTCAGATTTGTCAGATAGCCAACCCGAAGAAATGAAACCTTCATTAGAACACCAGAAGAGCTTCTCAGATTCTCCTATGTCATTTCACTTTCCACGCCGCCAAGCCCTAGGGAGTGCTCCTAGTTCCTCTCATGGAGAAGATGAGATCCCGCCCTTGATTCCCCCCAAGTCACGGGGGCGTCCTCGTGCGTATAGCTCACCAGATGTGGAAAAGGTCAAGGAACGAGTCGCGAGTGCTATGCTAGAGGTTGAAAAGCTCCAGAAGCAAATCGACGATGTCATCGAGAGACAGAGTCTTTATGTGCCCAGTCGACCACCAACTCCCTACTCGGTCGCCCGAACCATGCCCGGTAGGAGCTCGATATATGGATCTGGTGACGAGCCGCTCCCACTGACTTCTTCAGACCTGGAGCCCATGCCGTCAATTCCGGCTCTACCCCCAGCTGCCCCTTCTTTTGCCCAGAGACTCCACTCCGATATCATTGAAAGGCCACACACAGCACCCATCAGGTCTCCTCGTACGCCTGTGAGAACTCCCATCACACCACCTCGCAGATCCCGAACTCCTGGTGAGCAAAGGTCACCTTCTACACCCCCTTCTCGCCCAAGGCGAGATGATATGCCCCCACCCCCACCTCTGCCTTTAGTACTTCGACCTCCTCTGAGGAAGAAGAAGTCTTTTTCCCAGGTGTCGAGCTGGCTCTTCCCCGGGTCACAGCACAACAGTAACATGAGTTTCGACTCTGTCACCAACGCTCCTCGTCCTATCAGGGGCAACCAAGGATTTTACCAAGTTTCGCTGGGCGGAGCATCAGAACATCGGCGGAGCACAGAGTCAATCGATACGGCCAGTACTTGGGAATCGGATGACGAGAATCGTACAGTTCCGACAACATGCTCTGTGGGTAGTACAGCTGCTGTGTCACAGGATGAGCCCCTCATCTCACGGTTCGCCAATTCAACGTTTGGCAGAAATGATATCCGACCTCAAAGGAGGAGTGTCGGTGTTGCAATGTGAAGGAACGATTGGATATTCTGGCTTATACCCCGCGTTTTCTCTTCAACGCTTTTATGACTTATACACTTGATGATACCATCCGTACTACAGCTTGCTGCCCTGTAGCTAGACTACCTCTACGTGGCAAGCAAGGTCTTTTGGGTATTTGGAATGCTACGGTAATGGGATAAAATATTTGGGAATACGGTTTGGATCAAAGAACTGGTTTCTGGGCGGCAGGTTTGCTCTAAAATTTATGTCAATGTTAAACGATAGAGGCTGGAGGTGTGGGAGCAGACATGTTATCTTGAGATCTGCATGATACAGCTAGTTGCAATTTAGTCCGCCTAGAGCGGCATATTCCATTCGATCCATACTTTGCACGTCATTTGCCATCTTCATCACTGAACTTTAGGGTATTGGTGTGATCTAATAATAGCACGAACGCCAAACCATCTCATAATGCTGAAAGAGGTTTAATTACAGCTCTTATTATCGTGTTTATTCCTCTTCTGAATTTTGTATCATCATTTCACTGACTAACGACTGAGCGCAATCACTGTAACAACTGTTGAAGACATCGGCATGTGGCTAATGGTGCCTCATTCGTCAGCCTCATGACCATGCACGTGGCCCACTCTCACCTGAAGTGAAGTGTCTTTGAACCTCCAACATTCAGGGATACTCAGCTCAGCTTAATCAACACTATTTCCAGCCAACAAATGCGACTGAAGTGCAAGGCTATCAAAGAAGGAGCTCCCAGCAGCTCAACACCTCAAATCTTGCGTGTTTGTTCGCATTAGCCTTTACTAATTTAACCTTATCGCCCTCACAGGGAGTTATTGGCTCTCAAAAACATCCACAACATCCCTGTCAAGATAACCGAATCCGTAGAAATGGTTCGAATTCCGCGCGACAACGCGCCTTCAGAAGCGAATCGCTCAGAAGCATCTGATGCAGATGCTGAGAGAGGGCGACTACTATCTGGAAATGATGAAGAAGAAGCCGAAGAGAGCTATGCGGACGCGGAGCGACTTGAGAACTGGCATACAGAGCATAAGCGTCGAGAGACTCGACGATGGAGCTACCTTGTCATGGTAATCAGCACAATTGCATTGATCACAGTTCTCGCTATTTGGGTTCACAACAAGTGAGCATCCTCATCCTCATCTCACATTTGTCCCCAACTAACATCTGTAAGCACACTGTCATCGGGATGTGAATATGACGGAAGCTGCAATGACATTTCCAAGCTCTGGGGACAATATTCTTCCTTCTTCTCTGTCCCATCAGAGATTGATTCTTCAACACCGGATGATTGCGAGGTCACCATAGGAATTGCCCTGTCTCGTCATGGAGCTCGATATCCAACCGCCGGCAAGACTACAGCATACAGCGCCACCATTGCTCGCCTGCAGAAATCAGTAACCAATTATGGCGAGGGCTACGAATGGCTCAAGGACTACGAATACAACCTCAAATCTGAGGATCTGACAGATTTCGGTCAAGACCAGATGATTGATTCTGGAAAGGCTTTTTATGAGCGATACATCGGACTCGCTGAAAAGACGGAGCCTTTCATCAGGGCATCAGGATCCGACAGAGTTATCATGTCGTCTCACAACTTCACACAAGGTTTCTATGCCTCTCGAGGAGAGTCTGGAGATGACTACACCGATGGCATTCTTGTAATCCCCGAGGAGCCCGGTATTAACAACACACTGTCACATGGCACATGTAGCTCGTTCGAGGACAACGATGAGATAGGTGATGACAGTGCGCAGACCGCCTGGGGAAACAAATTCCTGCCTCCTATTCGGGATAGACTGAACAGGAATCTGCACAAAGCCAAATTGTCGTTACAGGAGACGATCTATCTCATGGATCTGTGCCCTTTCAACACAGTCAACACTCCTGACGGCGTAGGGCAATCCCGTTTCTGCGACCTGTTCTCTACAGAAGACTGGCGAAGCTACGATTACTACATGACTCTAGGCAAATATTACGAGTACGGTAATGGCAACGCAATGGGACCGACACAGGGCGTAGGATACGTCAACGAGCTTGTTTCTCGATTGACGAGGAAGCCCGTAAATGACCACACCACAACCAATCGCACATTGGATGCCAATCCTGAGACATTTCCCCTGGACAGGGCGCTATATGCAGACTTTAGCCACGACAACACTATGGTGTCTATTTTCTCGGCAATGGGTCTGTACAACTCGACAAGCAAGCTACCGAAACACCAAATCGTGCCAGCTATTCGAGCACATGGCTACTCATCGGCATGGGTAGTCCCCTTTGCTGCGCGGATGTATGTAGAGAAGCTCGAGTGCGGCGCTACAAATGAAGAGAAGGGGGAAGAGTACGTGAGGGTGTTGATAAATGACAGAGTTATGGAAATGGAGAGCTGTGGGGGAGATGAGTATGGACGGTGTAAGCTGGAGGATTTCGTGGGGAGCTTGTCGTTTGCGAGGCAGGGAGGGCATTGGAATAAGTGCGGTATCGAGGGATGAGCCCCCAGGGGAAGAGTTAGATATACAGAGCGGTTAATTGCATGTTTTTTGCTATTCCAAGAGGCTGGTAGTTGTTCGTTGTAATGAACTGAAATAGACTCGGATGCAAGGGAGTGAGGAATACGAGGGATGAAATAAGAAGCTATCCGTAATTATTTAATGAGATAGGAGGAAGCTATAAGTGCGGCTCGCCAGAGCAGTTAAATCATTTTCAAGATGCTTAATCTTGGAAAGAAGTCCAATTGACATGGATATGTGAATGCAAGCATTGGATCAATGTTGCGATTGATGAGGGTTGAGACTTCTCGGGCAGGGAATTCGATATGAACTCTGCAGGTACTTAAACGCCTTTCTCCACTACAGCGGGCTGCTGATACTAAATCCAGAGCGGGCATCAGCGCCAAGCCCTCTGTAAGCAGCCCTAGTCTCAGAAGTGGACCACCCTAAGCTTTTCCCGTCCAGTCCTCCAGCGCTCATTGCATCCATCACAATTGAAGCCCAGTCAGTGACATCTTCATACTGCACTTGCACTTAGACAAGGAGCTTGGACGAACCACCACCACCTCATCCCAACACGACAAGCCAAAGTCAAACAAAGGACACCAAAACTCACCTGCGAAACTAACCCTTCATTGTATTTTTCCTTCCCACGGCGGATTATTACTATTTCAAGCACCAAAATAGATAACCCAATCGTTGCGATTTGCGCCCGACCAGCATCTGTCTCACTATCTCGTCTTTCGTCACCGCGCGACTGATCGCATCGCAAATTCCTTGGACACACAGAAGCGGGATCACAGCAAGATGGTGTCGACGGCAGGAGGCATCGTGATAGCCATTATTGTCTTTCTCGCTGCAGGAGCTGTTGGGTGGGTTATATTCACACAGCTTCGTGCTCGCAGACTCGGCGTATGTCAATTCCTTCGGTCCCAACCCTGTCAATCAAACTAATACCCTATCTCTGCAGCTCCCCCCTCCAAGTCTCGCATCGTATCTACCATGGCATAAGGACGACAGCGGCTATGGAATACAGCCCGCCCCTAGCGGCATCGCTGGCTGGTTCAACGACAAGATTCGCAAATTCAAGAACCGCAACAACCGATCCGCCGCAGGCGCTTACGAACAATCCGGCGGTGCTCGCGGCCGTCGCGGCTTCGGTCCGCTCGATCCTGATGAAGCGTGGGACTCGCGCGTTGGAAACGAAGCAGACCAATATGGATACTATGAGGAGGACGTTGGTGGTCGCGGCCGGGACACCGGATACGGCGGTGGTTACAACATGAACCTCGCGGCGACGCCGGGATTGTCGGGGGGTCGAGGTTTCGACGAAGAGGAAGATCGGGGGCGTAGAGCAAGCAGAAGCCCTGCATCGGGACCCGGAGGACGAAACCCGTTCGATGACGATGCTGGTTCAAGTTTGCGCGGCGTGAGCCCTCGACCTATCGACACGGGAGTTGCGAAACCCAAGAACAGAAGCGGCAGCGCCGAGAGCAGTCCGACAGAGCGACGGTCTGTGTTTAGGGAGAACATGTAAGACGAGACATGGGCTGAATGAGTCGAGTACGTTGCGGAAGACGAGACAAAAGCTGCGCGATTATGGAATGTCTGCGAATTTTCTATGTTTGCCTTTCCTTCCTTCCTTCCTTCCTTCCTTCCTTCCTTCCCTCTTCCTTTCTTTCTTATCTACTGGGCTTGGGAACCTGTGGTTTATGCAGAGCCTGGACTTGGTTGGGTGGAATTCTGATATATCATGACATTGTCTATGTGCTGTGAGGATTCTTTTAATTTAGTAGTTTACGGAAGTCTTGTATCACTCTTGTCAATAGTGATTTGACACTCAATCCACGGCGTTTCTATCCCTAGATCTGATCGAGAAATGCCATGTGTCCAATCGAAGCACAGCACAAACCCAACGTGCTATTTCGCCCCTGTTCATTGAGTAACTATCAATGTTGGGAAGCTCCGGATGGTCCGTTCTGACCGGCCCCGACTTTCGGCCCCTCACAGACGTCAGCTTGCTGCCCCGCCAAATCATTGAGAACCCCTCCATAAATCTGTTCCTCCACTTCATCATAACACCATCGTATCTTGTTCAGTCAACAACAAGAGAGACATTATACACAATGACTGATATAGATCTTCAAGCTGTTCATGATGAGCTTGTCTCAGTGGCCTACGAGGCCGGAGCCATGATCTTGGCTGCCAATCCTGCTGAGCTCGACACCGACACCAAGCTCAACTGTACGATCATGATCTGTCCATGATTTGTTTTGTAGCTGACACAATTGCAGCCGTGGACATTGTTACTGAAGCAGACAAGGGCGTTGAAAAGATGGTCTCGACCCGCCTCTCCTCATCATTCCCTTCGATCTCCTTCATGGGCGAAGAGACATACAAGCCTGGAGTGAGACTTGGCCCTGAGCCAACTTTCGTTGTCGATCCAATCGATGGAACAACGAACTTTGTGCACTCGTTCCCCAGCGCCTGTATCTCTCTCGGTCTCGCAATCGATCGTCAGCCTGCCATTGGCGTCATCTACAACCCATGGCTCGACACCCTCTACACCGCTATTAAGGGCCGCGGCGCCTTCCTCACAAACGGTCGTGGAAAAGAACCCCGCCGTCTTCCTCTCGCACGCTCACCGCGACCCATTGAGGGCCTCGGCAGTTCTCTCGTCGCTGTCGAATGGGGAGCGCAACGTGACGGACCCAACTTTGACATCAAGGTCGAAGCATTCCGAAAGCTCACAGCGACTCCCGAAAATGGCGGATCAATGGTTCACTCGTTGCGGTCGATGGGCTCTGCTGCGCTGAACATTGCTGCTGTGGCCGCGGGACAGGTTGACTTGTACTGGGAGGGTGGATGCTGGGCGTGGGATGTTTGTGCTGGATGGGCGATCCTCAACGAGGCTGGTGGGCGCATGGTACATGGAAACCCGGGCAATTGGGATCCTGAGCTTGAGGCACGTGTATATCTTGCTGTGCGAGGAGCACCAAGTGGCCAAAAAGAGCTTATCGAAGAGTTCTGGGGCGTCCTTGGCGATAAGAAGCTGGATTACTCTGTATAGAGTCGCCATGAGGTAAAATAGGGTGTTTTCTGAGAAAGAGGGGGGGCACATTGAGAAAACGAACGCGAACCGCGATAATGGAGATAAAGTCACTTGGGAACAGTATCACTTGTTTGATAATCTTTGTCAAATGCCACTAGCCATCTATAGCCCCGTGATAGACAATAGGAAAGGATAGCAAAGCACCTGGTTGCTCCGTAAAAAGATCCCATAATACAGTTGTTGCGGTTTCCGCTTCGTCTCCCTTTCACAAAACTTCATGGTTTTTGAACCCCCCCTTTTTTGTTCAATATATGGTATCAGCCTAAATGATGCTGGCCGTTCCTTGGTTCCATTTTCCTCCTCGGTTCATATGAGTGATTCTAATTTCGTCTTGAACTTGACCTATTCGGCCTTGACATCGACCTTCTTGGCAGCAGGTTCGCCGGAGGGAGCATCCTCATCGCGGCCTCGCTTCTTGTTATCGGCAGACTCGTCGGCAGTAGACTGGATGCGAGGGTTGGTGCTGTGTAGTGTGTTAGCAAATACCTCTCAGTATAATGGTCAGGGCGGCTTACTCGTTGCTGCTGTGCTTGACCTCATCCTTGGACTGGTCACGGTCACGTCCACCATCACGTCCACCACGGCCACGGCCTCGACCACGACCTCCTCGGCCACCTCGTCGATCCTTAAAACCGTTCTTCTGGTCGTTCTCGCGTCGCTGCTTCCAGTCGTCCTGGCCACGGCCACGAGAATCCTTTCCACCTCGTCCACGTCCACCCTTGCCTGTCTCTCGACCCTCATAAAACTTGCGGGGATTGCTCTGGTTAGGCTCAATCTTCCCTTGTCGGATAAGGTCGTTCTTCTCGTCGCAATAAGCTCGCTTGCTCATGATTTTGAGATCGTGGTCCTTCCACTTAGGCTTGGGATCAATCTTGAGGAACTTGTTCGCCTCGTCCTCGTCGGCGAAGGTGACGAACACGGAGCCCTTGAAGAGACCTTCGTTTGTGCGTCGGAGCTTAAGACCCTTGACCTCGCCAAACTGAGCAAAGAAGCTCTCAAGGTCGAATTGGGTGTTTGGGGCCTCATCGCCAAAGCCCTTGACGTAAACGGTAGCGGCTTCGACCTTGGACTTGGGGGCGTTCATGGGCTGGTAGGGGGTCTTGCGCTTGACGACCTCCTCGCCCTCCTCACCGGAAAGCTCAAGAAACTTGCTGTCTTTGAGAGCAGCGATGACGGCGCTGTAGGGCTGGAATGTTCGCATACGCTTGAAGGAGTGGATAGTCTTGACCTTCATGGGCTTGTTTTCGCTTCCGCCGCATGACTCCCACATGAACTTGTCTTGAGGGAAGTTCCAGTCGCCAAAGTAAAACTCGACCTAGGGGAGTAAGTATACGCACGCGCGACAATGGGAGATGGGTGAAGCTGTACATACCTGCTTGCGGATGGCCTCAGGGTCATCAGTGACCTCACGGGTCGAAGGGTCGAATTTGCGGTTGTTGCGAGGGTTTGCATCATCATGCTTGGCTGTGGTCTTCAAAATTTCCTTCTTCTCTTCAGGCTTATCCTCAGGCTTTTCTGTGGACTCCTCTGCCTTCTGCTCTGCCTTCTCTTCAACCTTCTCTTCTGTGGGGGGAGTGGTAGGGACCTCCGCCTCAGGCTGGACAGCCTCGACAGGCTTGGGGGCTTCAGCTTCGCTCATTGTGAGTTTCGACCGTTATTTGATAACTGGGAACGATGCGCGATCGCGACTGTTTCACGGTCGTAGGCTAAGAAGTGTTGGAGTGATAGGATAAAGAGGAAAGAAGCTAGAAGCAAAGTGAGAAAAGGTCGCGAAAACGTAAAAGATGGTGGCGGGGTTGAAAAAAAAGCGAGTCATCGGTGTGACTGTTGACTGTTCAATGAAGCTTACCTTGATAGATAGAAAGAACTATCTCGAGATTACACAATTGATGAGTTTTTGTTTGTATGAAACAGATTCAATTGAAGAAGAATACAAAAAAAAAAAAGGGAAAGCGATTGATTGATTCTGCCGGCGCGAGGAAAAAATCACCTTGAAAAAAAAACACATCGAAAGGCCCATCTCTCGCTAGCCTTAGCTTTGCGATTTCACCGCCCGCCTTTTTTGGCGCTGGATGTCCGCTATCCGTACGGGCTGTCTCTCCCAATCCCCCCACCGCGGATGACCCCACTTTCCTGCCGCTCCCTCCATTGTTGGTGAACCAGGGGAGAAAAGAAAACCCATGATCTTGACCCTATAAGCGATGAAGATATTTAGGTAAACTAAGCCTAAACTTATAGGACCTTTTGCTAAGTTTATTTTGACACCTTACATCAAGGTAAGATGTTTTCTTGCTCCCTAGGTAAAGTAGTGCAGGGAGTGAGTGCTACGTTTCCATGATCCAGATGAAGGAGAAGCCTGATAGAGTTTATCTTGCATCATGACGATGACAACTTGAGATCAAACTTGTAATTCGACAAAAATATTATGAACTTTTACTATTTAAGAGCAAGTCTCTCAGTCGATCAAATCAGACATAGCCTATGCAGCAATTCTTCGATCTGAGTTGTCAAGTTCTGTAACTGTATCAGAGCAGAGCGGTTGATCTAGAGATCGAGTACCAACGACTTTCCCCCAAAATCGAGTCACCGTACCACAATGAAACTTGGCAATAATTAAGCTCTTTTAAAAACGAGTGCACGAGTTGACCGTCAGCTGCAACCTGATTGGGCCTTGTCCTGTCTCCTTGGCTCGGAACCAAGCTTTTTGACCATCCAAGTTGAAAGCGGACCTGAAGATCCGTGGCACAGATAGAGTGAATACCACGTGCCAAACAGAGAGAAAACCTCCAAATGGAAGCGCAAAAGTTACAACATCTTGATATAATGATCGAGAGTTTTCGATCCGCTTGCTTGATCCGTGGCATGATGCGGGAGCGTCCGTCTGCCCCGACGTACTTGTGACCTCAGACAGCGATAGAGAAATACTTTGGAATGGTCGAGACTCATATTCAGCTCTCAAGTACCCTTCTAGTTTTGCATTCGTAGACCCCACATCCCACTTTTGCAGGACGGAACTTGAGAATGACATCAGCCATCTTGAGCTATTCTCAACAAGTTGCGCAACTCAAGGTAGTGTCATATAAAACCCCCAGTATCCAGGCACCAACTCCTTCGGATACCTGCCGAGGTGTCTACCTAATCTCGCAGTTCAATCTACTATTTCGATTCTATACTCTCTTTCAAATATCTACCCATCGTTCCTCTTTCTGTCTTGCGACAATGCACTGAGTTTGGGCTTGCAGCCACTGAAAGCATGTGCTGTGCGCCGTCAAAATATGACAATAAAATTCTCGACAAAAACCAATTGCACCCAGAACCATGAGACACTACCGCAGCTCTCTCAAGAGCCTCAATAGACTCACTGCAAGGCTCAATACCCACCAGCGGATCCCCCGACGAAAATTATCGCATCGTCAACACCGCCATCTGTGGACATCTCCATCCAAGAACGATGCCAAGCAAGAAGCACAGCAAAAATCGACGTTTCCAGTAGCAGTAATTACCGGCGGGCTTTTTATCTGGTGGCTCTACCCTTCTGACGACTTTGCACAGCTTTCCGGTAAACAACTAAGGCAGCGAACCCACGAGGATTCTCCAAAGGACGAGAAACAAGACAAGACTCAGGATGGAGAATCAGATACGGATCAGTCGGCCTGGATAAACTTTGCTCGTCGCTTCGAGACGTTCTGTAAGCTCAACGATGTTCAATTCTCTTCCTTCTCCGACAAAGTCGTTAGTTATCTCCTCCCTGAGTGGTCCAGGCTTATCCCAGGCTATGTTCGGAAACTTCAACGTGAACTCTCCATGTCCCCAGGGTCTCTGGCCGACGAGATTTGGCAAGACGCCCACGACCCCCTAATTAATCCCGAGATTCGATATTCAGCCAAAGTTCGAGTTTCACCAAATCTTTGCGATGAGGAGAAGGAATTTTTGTCCCGGCGAAAACGAGTCGCCAGAATAGGGCTGGCTAAATATCTTGGACTGAAGGAGGAGGATGTCCATCCAGATGATGTTCCCACAATTGCAATGTGCGGCTCCGGTGGAGGTCTGAGAGCACTTATTGCTGGAACTGGATCAATTCTTGCCACAGAAGAAGATGGGTTGTTTGACTGCGTCACATACACCTCGGGCGTGAGCGGTTCTTGCTGGCTTCAAGCTTTGAGTCTCACATCGTTCAACAAGGGAAACATTCGTAACCTTCTCGAGCATCTCAAAGCTAGGGCCTCAACCCATATCGCCTACCCACCCGTGGCCTTCCAATCACTTGCTTCTATGCCCACTAATAAATACCTCCTGAGTGGCATGGTCGAGAAGCTCAAGGGTGATCCCAAGGCAGATTTTGGTCTTGTTGATGTGTATGGTGTCTTACTGGCAGCTCGGTATCTTGTGCCGAAAGGAGACCTTGGGGTCAACGATCGCGACTTTAAGCTCTCAAACCAACGCCAGTATGTCCAGTACGGGCAATTACCGATGCCCATCTATACTGCCGTAAGACACGAGATTCCTGACTTGCCAGAGGCTGCTGAACAAGGCCCTATCGAAGCCGAGATCGCCAAAGAGAAAGCCAAGAAGGAGGCGTGGTTTCAGTGGTATGAGATCACCCCTTACGAATTCTTTTGTGAAGAGTTCGGCGCCGGAATCCCCACCTGGGCTCTAGGCCGCAGATTCAACCAGGGATGTGATGTTCCTCCTGAGGACGGCTTCCATCTCCCCGAACTTCGTTTGCCACTCCTCATGGGCATCTTTGGTAGCGCATTCTGCGCAACCCTCAGTCATTATTACCGAGAGATCAAGCCACTTGTTCAGGGTCTGACTGGTTTTGGGACTATTGACGAACTCATCTCGACACGAGACGATGACTTGGTCAAGGTGCATCCTATTGATCCTGCCAAAATACCCAACTTTGCCTACGGAATGCACGGAAAATTACCGGAAACCACGCCGACCAGTATTTATGACAATGAGTATATTCAACTTATGGATGCTGGAATGTCCAATAACTTACCTATCTACCCCCTCCTGCGACCGGGCAGAGATGTGGACGTACTTGTTGCCTTTGATGCCTCTGCAGACATCAAAACCGACAACTGGCTCTCAGTCGCCGATGGCTACGCCCGTCAACGCGGTGTCAAGGGTTGGCCTGTTGGCATTGGCTGGCCCAAGCCTGGAGAAGCCACATCCCAAGTCGTAGAAGAGCTAGACGAGGCACAGGCGAAATCTACTCGTGAAGCTGAGGCTAAACTCCACGAAGCCAAAAAAGAGCAGGATGAGCTTCGCCAAGAAGCTCATGAAGAGGGCAAGCAAGTTATGGCAGAGAATGACAAGACCAAATTCGAGCCCGGGGATCAAGAGTCCGGCGATCTGGGCTATTGCACTGTCTGGGTTGGGACCAACACAGAACGCAGTACTGAGCCACCCCCTCCCTCAAAAGCAATCTCGGACGAGACATCATGGCAGCTCATGGAGCCTGATGCTGGCATTGCTGTTGTCTATTTGCCTTTCATTTCCAACGACAAGGTCCCTGGTATTTCTCCGGGAACTACCGATTACCTTAGCACGTGGAACTTCATCTATACCCCTGAACAGATTGATAATGTCACTGCATTGGCTCGAGCCAACTACGACGAGGGAAAGCAGCAGATTCGAGATACCATCCGCGCAGTGTATCAGCGCAAGAAGAAGCTTCGCGAGGAAGCAGAAGAGGCTCAACGTCAGGATCGTTATCGATCTCGTATGAGGAGAGGCGAGGGCATCCGTCTGGGCGAAGGCGATCATTTCAGTTGAGCCTGTAATTTCAACATTCCTGGCAGAATAATCATTTGACTCATAGAGCCATGTATCTAGTATACCCGTGCAGGCGTCAGGGACGCAGTGTAATGTAAAATTTTGATTCTGATTCTTATTCTGTTGAGTTTTGTCATTGTGTTACATTGTATCTTACAGTGACGGTTCTCATCCCGATCATCTAGGATCCTATGCTCCCATGTAATTTTTATACACAGCCCAACCGGGGCGAAAATTGCTCATTATCCACATGAAAAGCCGACGCCTGATACGCCGCTCTGAGTACATATATATCCAACACCACGACATTTCGGGCTAGATGACCTCACCAATATCGATATGAGGGGCCGTCCAGCGCTTAGCATTAGGCTCGTACATGTCACTTGGTACCCGGACCTTGTTGCCGGGGCTGTAGAGGTACCACGCTTTGAGGGCGTTCATCGATGCCTTCCATCTGGCAACGTCCAGGCTAGGGCCGCCACCTTCACCAAGTTTCTCAGAACCACTGTAAATACCAACAATGAATACAGGAGTTCGTGAATGCCGACCTGTCTCGCTCTCTAGACGAGCAATAGGTGCCTCAAACCCTTCACGAGCGCACAGCATGGAGAGTTCTCGTGTAGGTAGACTGAATTCGAACATGGTAGAAACGTCCACTTGTCGAGCAAGGACGTGAGCTTTGACGAAATCGCGAGCGGCGTCTTGACCAGAGTGGGTGTAAACAGCACCAACAACGGCTTGGACAAATGAAGAGTACGCCTCGTGTTGGTAATACTTATAGCCCTCTTCGCTGCTCATCTTCTCGACGTTCACAGGATCACCAAAAGCATTGTCGTAGACTACACGACTGCTGATTCCTCGTCGGGGTTTAAATCGGTCGGTAAAAGCAGACTCTTGACGGACAGAACCCCAGCGTGACTGCATATCCGCATCCCGGGGTGCCCATTGTAATAGGCCAGGGTCGACCTCCTCACCGGGAGCAGCAGCGGCCTCAACACCCCACCTGCGAGCTACTTGATGCAGAGATTCCTTTCCAGAATAGGCACGGAGGGCCTCGTAGAGGACGGCCATTGGTAGACGAGGCCATTTACAGACGAGGAACTCGAGGACGTGATAATTGATGAATGTGCTACCGAGGAAGGCGAGGTTGGCGTTGTTAAAGCTGGGGTTCTTGTCGGCTGAGGGAACGATGAGGGCCCGGGCGAGAGTTTCCAGAGGGATCTTGTTGGAGAGTGATAACCGGGAGTGGAGAGCCGCAAGCTTAGCCGACTCAGCGGCACGTTCGGGGGAGGGAGATGGGAGATTTGTGAATGTAGGTGTTTCTTCGTTGGTTTGAGAAGCGGCAGCTGCGGAAGCTTGACGTCGAGTCGTTTGTAGAAATGCCTGTCTCGAGATACCGCTACCGACACCGCGGGCATGGGCCTGCAGCAATTGGCCGCCCCATCGATCGATCCGTACCCTCTTCATCGAGCCCAATGAAACCCCTCTCGAATATCCCGTCGGTTTGTGAAAAGCGTCGATGAGGCGACGGAGCGAATTGGAGATTGTCGCCTGTTTTTTGGGTCGTCGACGGGTAAAAAGTTCTGCGCTACGAGGCTAGAGAGTCGTGTGAGCTGGGGTGTATGGTTTGACCGGAACAACAGGCGGCCCGCACTTCGTTTCTCCCATCCAGCCTTGGAAGCTGGGACCTCGCCTGTTGGTAACCAGCCATTTGACATCAATTCAACGTCGCCATCGTCCCTCCAAAACCTCTCTTTTACGTCCGTTGATCAATTGTTCAAAATGGTAAGTGAAGCCTACGAACTGGAGTGAATCTATGCTAACAATTATTGACCTAGGGCGGCGGCGGAAAAGTTCCGTAAGTTTTACCTCTCACGAACCAAGCACCAGAAGCGAAGCGATTTACCGTATCTAACCCATCCTGCGACAGTTACCCCAAGCACGTCTGGTCTCCAGCCGGTGGTTGGTACGCGCAGCCTGCGAACTGGCGCGCCAATACCCTAATTGCTGGTGTCGTCATGGCCGGAATTGTTGCGGTTACGTGGAAGTTTAGTGCTGGACGAGAACAATGGGCGCACCGACCTGAGCAAGGGCAGTGGTACGCTAGCCGACAGTATGCTATCCAATTCCACATTGGCGAGATCTGAGCGAAAGTGCTAACAGTGGGATTTAGCTGGTCGAAACAGTTGAAGCAGTGGGATGAAGAGGACAAGGGAAATGCGTCAAAGAGCGAATAGAGTTGGGTAAAACGGCACTGTGTACAAATTTCTGCGACAAGATGAATACAGTCTGATTCAAGATCAAGATCTGGTGTCTACGATGTTATGATGATAAGGGTCGCTAATATTCCATCTCACGAAGCTCCGTGGAACATCTCGACTGGGATTAAAAGTGATGAGAAGTCGAATTTCAACCCAAGAAATCTCTAGTTTGTTCTTTGGTTGACCAACATGCTGCTTCCCGGACCAGAGGGTTATTAATTGGGTGTTAATGCTCGTTCCAGAGAGCAAATCAAAGCACTGCTAAATATGCTTATGAGAGTCAATATTGCCGTCTAGTTCCCGAGAAGCAGACTCATACTGGTAGTATCTCGACGGGGCTTTACGAAGAACGAACAGTGCTTCGAAAGTGAGATGAACTCATTCACACCTGGGATTTCCAAATACGTTGTATGTCTCCCGTTATACTAGACGTGGAGAACCATTAGCAGAACATCAACTATTGGGACTATTCTCTTCACAACAAGACTTTAAGGTATGCTGGGAAGATGTGGGTAGGACGTAGTAGGCTTCTATTCATGCCTCGTCCTCTTGGAGTGAGCTTGGACTAAATCCACATTGCTGGAACATGTTTCACACAAAGCATCAGACGACCACAGATAGTGATCCGTCACAGCCGAACCGACGTAACAATCCTATTAGAGCGACCAAGATAAGGGCGATGATAAGGACTCAGTAACACACCCTACACAAGAGTAAACCCACTTGACATCAAGCTCGTCTGAATGTGTTGAAGGTGCCAAATGAGACAGGGTCTCAGAAGATATTGCTTATAACAAAACATCTAATTGAGCTTGGGTTATAGATTTGTTTTCAAGAGCCCTGGTGCTAAGCGTAAGGGAAGTAACGGCAAATAGATGTAACTCGATAAATCATGATGCAGAACAACTACCTCGTTAAACGTAATTGAGACATAGCCCAGCAGTTCAGTCCCGTCAAGTCTGCCTGGGTTACTGACTGCCTGATACTACACAGGACAACCAATAAGAGAAGCACTATGGACAAGTCGGCTGTGAATCATTGGCCAACGGTTCTCTCCAAGACGAACTGTTGCAATGTTCAAAGACACGCCAACTCAGCCCCCACCATAGCCGGTCTGCCGACACCTTCACGGGCAGGTTCTCTAAAGCTTAGGTAGACAGTCAGGTACTAAATATCAGGTCCAGGGATACTTGGGGGCACCAGGATTAACCTGCCAGAGTCCACTTTAAGCCGCTGTCACTGAGGTCACTGCCGGCTCCAGGCACAGGTATTTTTCTACAGTTGGGTACGGAACCTAGGCAGCTAGGTACCTTGGAGGACCCTTGCACAACCTTAGTACCTAACATGAGGGTGCTCCGCTGCTTATGCTTATTGAGGCTCCAAGGCTGTTTTGCGTTGTTGGTCAAGGCAATTTCCCCTCTTTAATATTGATCGATTTGGCAGTATTCGATTCTTTCAAGCCGCTTGATTGAATATTGATTTCAAGCCGACTTTTCTCCCGTGCCCTTTCCTTTCCTCTCTTTATGTTGTCTCTGTTACGTGCAGAAACCTGAGGCCGAGGCTGTTGGCCATCTTTCAGCTGCTCCGATCTTCTTCCGCGGGTATCGATCGTGTTCCAGAGGTTTGAACCACTGGGCTGCTCTGCGCTGTCTCTGCCCTAAACCTTCACCTTCACCTACAATCGCTACCTACTACCTACTTACCTTGCCTTACCCTACCTTAGTACCTAGATTATTTTTCGCCTCATACCGCTTTTGATCATACGGGCACTGACTGCCAGTGTCAATTCTAACTCAGCTCGTCATTGGCTTGGCACTGCATCACCGTTGTTCTTTGCCCAGTTTGCGGGTCGCTTCTTAAGTTATTCGCCACCAGCCTAAGAGCTGGACTAAACATCAACCAACGAACGGCATACCACCTTGCATCGATCAGATCTATCTCATCGCCTTGATAACCTCGTTTGGCTCTTGTTCCTGGATCGAGCCGGACCATTTCCTCCTTATTTATTACTTCTCTTTTAATCCTCCATACGACCCTTTACCACTCAACCTGTGTTAACTAATCTCATCACCTGTTGATCTCACGCGGCCCTTCTCACACTTGGTCTCCTACATCACTCAACCTCGATCTTTCGCCCCAACGATATCTTGAACTACCTTCCAGTCTGGCTTCGCGCGCCTTTCGCCTCGCCGGCCTTGCTGTCGGCCTTGGTTTGAGTGCCTTGACTGCGTACCAACGCAGCCAAGCGCAGCAGATGTCTTCTCATGCCAACAGGCATGGTCACCTCGACGCGACCGCAGGCCGTGAGGTAGTCTATTGCCACGCCTGCGCTGGGGAATGGTATCGAGATGAGAATGGACTAACTTGTCCCGAATGTCACGGCGAGATTACAGAGATTGTATGCTTTCCCACGCTGCCACTTCCTATCCAGAATGCTAACCAGTATGTCCAGGTCGATCCCGCAAACGATCCCCGCGACTTTGATCACCACTCCTCTGCCTCCACCTCACCCGAGCATCACACGTACGATTCAGATCCTGAAGAAGCCGACATAGATGAGCATGCCCAGCATGGCTTTGTGTTCCGACGGAGCGTCCGAGACGGTCCGAACCACCCACATCATCATGATCCCGCTACTGCGCCAACTTATGAGCGCTTCTGGGATATGCTTAACGGATTTGGACCTCGAGCACCTGGCGGAAACGGTTCTTTCCCACCGAGCCCAGGAGAACATGAACAGCCCCAGGAACCAAACTTTGGACCGCGCATTCACCGGACGACTTTCACATCAGGGCCACTAGGCGGGACGACTTCTGTAACAATCGTCTCGGGACCTATCCATGCAACAAGCCGTGGTCCCGCTGGTGCCCCAGGAGGCGAAACATTTCAAGAGTATGCACAACCCCCATTTCAGCTTGCTGAACGACCTGGCGGCTTGCGAGTCACGGCCATTTCCATGACTATTGGAGCTAACCAGCGTACCAGTTTCTTTCAGAACATGCTACGCGACATTGTACCGCCACCACCGGCTCATAATCATGACGGCGAGGAAGGCCCCGGAGGTCCTCCACCCGGTCTGGCTCGAAGCCTGCAAGATATCCTGAATCTTCTTAATCCAGCAAATGCAATGCATGGTGATGCAGTGTACTCCCAAGAGGCTCTGGATCGGATCATCACTGGACTCATGGAGGCCAATCCCCAGTCCAACGCCGCTCCTCCAGCTACAGAGGAAGCTCTTAAAAACCTGGAACGAAAGCCTGTCGACAAACAAATGTTGGGCTCGGAGGGAAAGGCAGAGTGTACCATTTGCATCGATGAGATGAAGGAGGGGGATATGGCCACATTTTTACCTTGTAATCACTGGTTCCACGAGGAGTGTGTCACCTTGTGGTTAAAGGAGCACAACACTTGCCCCATCTGCCGAACGCCGATCGAAAAGACCGATCGCAGCGGCAACAATAATGGCGGCAATGGAAACAACAATAATAGCGGCGACGGCTCCCAATCCCAAGGTCCAATGCCAGGGCCTAACTCTGACCAACCGAATCCGTTTGGAACTCGAGCGTCATTCACGTTTACTCCCAACCAGTGGACACCATTCGACAACCCTCATTCTCACACACGCTCGATGCGGTTCTCGCGACCTCCAAGTCAGAGCCAGAGTCGCCTGAATGAAGCGTTGCGCACTATCTCGAACCGGCAACAAGAGAGAGAACGTGAACGCGAGCGTGAACGAGGCGAGACATCGGGGTTTAGCTACGACACGTCTCGACTTCAGCGACGAAGCTCACACTCTCCAACAAGTCCTAGAGCGACTGCCCCGAGTGAACATGGCGCTCGTATGCGACAGAGAAGCCCTTCACAGAGTAGCCGTCGGTCAGCGGCGGACTCGGACCAACAACGCCGGCAGAGCAGCCATGGCCCCATCAGCTGGCTCCGCGATAGATTTGGTGGAGGAGGGCCTGGTAACGGACCGCCACGAGAGGAAAGGCGACAGTAGAATCGTCACTCACCAAACTCTGGGGGAATCGCATTGAGGACGATATCAGAAGTCCTGATTCCTCGTCGTTCGCTCGCAAGGTGGCATGAAGGCAATGAGAGGTCTTAGAGGCAGACCTTGGTGGGATAACGTATTGTTATCCTGCCACCTCGATACACAATGTGCAGTGACTGCAACCAAGTGCCAATTTCTTGGCGTATGCGCTTCGATGTACGGAATAGAATGGAGGCTTAGTTGGTAGGGCACACGGGAATGATTGGAATTGAGCTACCAGCGGCATTGCTAATTACATAAATGGACGTCAGGGATACCCCATAAAGAATGAAGACTGATGTTGAGTGCGTTTACTGTGAGCTCGACCCATGTTGGTTGTGTCAATGTACATCGAACGACTGCATTCCAGACAACGGCTGTTGAGTGTGCCAATGAACACAGCCTCCTGTAAGGTAATGCTAATGTGTTCAAGTCTATTGGTTGGTTGTTGAGATACCAAAAAAGTCTTGCCAGAGCCGAGCTTACGTCAAACTTACTATTAAGCTGTTATGAAATATAGACGCCTCACTGATAATTTCATATTGAAAACAAGCCAGCTTCTTGTAATTTTAATGCATGGTCAAGGGGATGATTCAGGACAAGAGATGTTCAATCCTTAGAAACTACAATGTATTTGACTATCTCGCGGCATGAATCCAGAAATATCCCATCGCTCTTGCGGAGGCTGCTCCTAACCCAATCTCTCTATCTCTTGGTAGAATCTTTGGTCGCCCTTTTGCTGGACGCCTTCCAAGGATCGATGATGGCAGGCTGAGGGGCTCCCAGTCTGTGTCCTTGGACGGCTTCTTTGGTTTCGCAGGTGACCAGTCTGATTTCTTGGAGGACTGGTTTGTTTCCTTTTTGCTGCCTCGCAAAATATCTGTATAAAGCGGCTTCTGCTCCTGATCCTGGACTGAAGGGTGAGACGGATCTTGAGACTGGATCTTGGGGGAGACTGGTGGGTTTTGATCTAAGCCAGTCGCATGTATCTCTTCGTCCACAGTAGGGCGTGCGACAACATCGGGTGTTGGAGCCGCCGCCGGTGATGAAATGCTTCCTCGGGCTGGGTGTGCTGGTTCGGGAGAATTGCTGCCTCCACGTGAGGTAATCTTGCGAGGGGGCGGGGAAGGCGACTGCCTCTTTTTTGGACATCCTGTGTCTTCAGATGCTTGTCTCTTTCTGGGAGACTGTATTTCTTGAGATGCATCTCTCTCTTCAGATGCATGTCCCTCCCCTGGAGACTCTGTATCTTCAGATGCGTGTTTATTTTCTGGAGGTTGTATCTCTTGAGATGCATATCCCTCCCCTGGAGACCCTGTATTTTCAGATGCGTGTTTATTTTCTGGAGGTTGTATCTCTTCAGATGCGTGTGTCTCTTCTGGCGGCCGTGTGTCTGAACAAGAGCCTGGGGCATCCTCCGACGACTGAGGCAAAGAGACATCCCTTGCGGAGGAAGCTGGCTGAAATTCTTGGGCTTGAGGGTCTAATTTCTATTTAGAGTTATTCCATACTGTATTGCACTGTTTAAGTCAACAACTGTAACAGTCTTGAAAGCCACATATGTGAGATAAAACTTACGGCTGCGCAGAATTGAGGTCCGATCAATCCCGCTTTAGATCCGGATGGATCACACATGGGGCAGTCTTCTTCCTCCATGACAAGTTCGCCGATTGTCAAGGTCCCGGTCTGTGAGGGAAAACTCAACGGCCAATAAATAGTGTACAGTGAGCGGATGGCCCGGTCTGTGATTCAAGACAGAGCACTGCAATAAGGATGGAATACTGTAACCAATATGGTGATAACGAAAGTTGTGATGATAACCACGATGATGATGTTGATGATGGTGCTGATGTTGGCTGAAGAAAGAAAGACTGTTTGGGGCATTCTGCAAAATTTATCAATTTTCAGTCATGGAAGTCTAGGGGAAAGCATCAACCGGCCAAATGACAATATAAATGGCTCTGATGTTTGTCGGGTAGGGCCTCTCTTTACCTTAGTACCTGGTAGGCACTTACCTACTAATGTTTACCTCGTACCAACATACAGGTTTGTTAAGACAACCACAGTTCAAGGAGTAAGGAGGACAACTTCTTGAATTCCATTTTCTCCATTTGCGATTCACCTGTATCTTGAGACAAGCTCATCGGTGCACTCGTGTTAGAAGTGGCTGGTCAAGTCAAGTGATATATCTATCTTAGTACCTAGTCTCTAGCCTCGGAGTCTCGTTGTGCGGCAACTTGGAAGTTTTGCAACCACGCTTTTGCTATTGACGCCAAGAAACAAACTTGCCCTCGTTTGCGTCTTTCGAAAAGAAGTTGCTGGAACGTTGCACCAGACATGGCCCTTTAAGTTGGCGCGTTGCGTTTATACCAAGTTTATGGCGTATTAGTTAGGTAGTATGATGGAAGATGCCGAGGTGATGGGGCCTTGAGAAAGAATGGGTGGTCAGCGTGTAAGTGAGTGAACTAGGCCTTCAGAATAGACGGACGCAGAGAAGAACGTGACAGAATAATAATACTGAGGTGCTTATTGTGCACGACACTCTCGACATACCGTCCCAACTGCTTGCCGTGACCAATAGCGGTTGAGTATAGTATACTATCGGGTCGCGGTCCTGCGACCGATTCCTCCAATGTCAAAAATTAAGTTTACATGCTACAAGAGCTTAGCTAGGAAGATAAAAGCGTGAGCCGATGTAACCCTAAGATCGATCAAAGATCAGAGGCAGGGATAAAACTCCAAAGTCTCGACATCGCCGACTACACACGGAAGATGCGCCGCCGCTGCCAGCGACATCCTTGCCGCCATACTGTGAGGTTTCATGGTCTAACGGTTATGACTGCGGATTCTGATTCCGCCAGCGAGGGCTCGACTCCCTCTGAGACCTATCCTTTTGCTCTTGATGATGGTCTGAGCTTTTGCTAGAAGCCATCATCGTCACCACCGAGTGAGAGCCGTTAGTGCTGACCATGCAACGCGCAGCATCCCATCCTCAACAAAACAGCCCAGTAATACCTACATACTGCAGGAACGGGCTTTTCGGCGGTAAATAAACGCCGCTCAAGGCGGGGAGAAATGATCGACACGCCGACTGTCCGCTTACTGTAGGACAAGATCTAAGTGCGAACACCAATCGGGGGGCCCGTGAGCGTCGTATTCTGTTTCAATTTCGCATATCCCCTGAAACTAATACTGTTAATTCATTCATTATTCCTCCATAATAAGGGAATTCGGATGATTAAATCCAGCCGTCTCACCGCCTCGGGGTTCGGATCCGGTGCGGGAAGAGTGGGGCAACGGACACGGCCGAGAATTTAAATGGAGATGCCGAGGCATAAAAAAGCATGAGACAATGCCCAGCCAGGATCGACACCAGACAATAGATAGAAAAGAAAGGGACAAATAGTTTTAGTTGGTAAGATAATTACATACTGATACTATAGTGATCCAGGTAGTCCAGCAGAACGTAATGTCATGTAATAAACGTACGACTCATGGTTTCATGGCCAGATCCGTCTGTAGGGCTCGTTCTTTGTTTAGTTGTAGATGTAGATGTAATTCCGCCTAGACAACCTAACTTGAACATGTTCTTGGCAAGTCTAATCTAATGCGTCTCCAGCCATTGGCTTACGTTCACGGCACTTGGCACAAACGGGGCCGGGTTTTGAAGAAACGGAGACGGACTGACGGGAGAGGGGGGATTCTGTTCTGTTAGTCTTGGTTGAGTGAGCCTCTCTAGTCATGAAACCGCATACGACGCGTTGCTATGACGTTGCGAGGCGAGCAGAAACAGGAGTCTGTGTCGTATTGTAACCGCCGACTTTTTAATTTTTACCTATTTAATCATTTCCAGTTCCATTCGTAAAGGTGGTCAAGAAACTTCCCACCACTGCAACGCCAAGTTTAATCCGGCCGGACTCCAGCTCAGCTCCTTCGGCTCATATCACTCACATTGTTCACATTTTATTACTCAACTGTCTTATAAGAACGAATAACCACGACCCATTCAACACATCTCCACCTTCTCCTCATCAGACCAAGACCAGACCAGACCAGACTAGACGCGACACAGCACGACACAACGCAAATACAGCATGGCTGAATCTGTGCCTATTCCTGAGCCTCCTGGCTACCCTCTCATTGGAAATCTGGGAGAATTCACATCAAATCCTCTCTCTGATCTGAACCGTTTAGCAGATACATACGGTAATTAATTGGCCACAGCTAACTAACTCATTGACCACCGCTGATTCCCCTCAGGCCCCATTTTCAGATTACGTCTTGGAGCCAAGGCTCCCATTTTCGTCTCTTCCAATTCACTGATCAACGAGGTTTGCGACGAGAAGCGGTTTAAAAAGACACTAAAATCAGTTCTCAGCGTAAGTAGCAGGAATATCAGCAATTGAACTTCACTGACCCTTGGCAGCAAGTTCGAGAGGGTGTTCACGATGGCCTCTTCACAGCATTCGAGGATGAGCCCAATTGGGGCAAAGCACACAGAATTCTAGTACCAGCCTTTGGCCCTTTGAGCATAAGAGGAATGTTTCCAGAAATGCACGACATCGCTACCCAATTGTGCATGAAGTTTGCTCGACATGGTCCTCGGACACCAATTGATGCGAGCGACAACTTTACTCGTCTAGGTACGTAAAACATTGAATCTTCAACATGCTCGTCACTAACAATTATCAGCCCTGGATACTCTGGCTCTCTGCGCCATGGATTTCCGCTTCAACTCATATTACAAGGAGGAACTGCACCCATTTATCGAAGCCATGGGCGATTTCCTTACAGAGTCAGGAAATAGAAACCGACGACCTCCATTTGCGCCCAACTTTCTTTATCGTGCAGCAAACGAGAAGTTTTATAATGACATTGCATTGATGAAGTCAGTAGCCGACGAAGTTGTCGCCGCACGAAAGGCAAGCCCTAGCGATAGGAAGGATTTGCTCGCTGCTATGCTTAACGGCGTTGATCCTCAGACGGGAGAGAAGTTATCCGACGAGAACATCACCAACCAGCTCATCACATTCCTTATCGCCGGCCATGAAACCACTTCTGGTACTCTATCCTTCGCCATGTATCAGCTTCTCAAGAACCCCGAAGCCTACAGCAAGGTCCAGAAAGAAGTCGACGAAGTTGTCGGCCGTGGCCCCGTCTTGGTTGAGCATCTCACCAAGCTCCCCTACATAAGCGCTGTTTTGAGAGAGACCCTCCGGATCAACTCTCCTATTAGCGCCTTTGGTCTCGAGGCCATCGACGATACCTTCCTCGGGGGCAAGTATCTCGTCAAGAAGGGTGAAATTGTCACTGCTCTTCTGTCTCGGGGCCACGTTGACCCTGCCGTATATGGTAATGATGCTGACAAGTTCATACCCGAGCGGATGCTTGATGATGAATTTGCGAGACTTAACAAGGAGTACCCCAACTGTTGGAAGCCTTTTGGAAACGGAAAGAGAGCTTGTATCGGACGTCCTTTTGCATGGCAAGAGTCTCTTCTCGCCATGGTCGTTCTCTTCCAGAACTTCAACTTTACCATGACGGATCCTAACTACGCTCTGGAGATTCAGCAGACGCTGACTATCAAGCCCGTGCACTTCTACATCAACGCTACCCTACGACATGGCATGACCCCAACCGAGCTAGAGCATGTTCTGGCAGGAAGCGGAGGTACCAGCTCTTCAAACCACAATATCAAATCCGCTGCCAATTCGGATGTCAAGGCCGGCAGTGGCAAGCCTATGGCTATTTTCTACGGTTCAAACAGTGGCACATGCGAGGCTCTCGCCAACAGACTCGCCTCGGATGCTCCTAGCCACGGCTTTAGCGCAACAACAGTCGGTCCTCTTGATCAGGCCAAGCAGAGCCTTCCTGAAGACCGCCCCGTTGTCATCGTCACTGCATCGTACGAAGGACAACCTCCTTCCAACGCTGCCCACTTCATCAAGTGGATGGAGGATTTGGATGGCAACGAGATGGAAAAGGTGTCATACGCTGTTTTTGCGTGTGGTCATCATGACTGGGTTGAGACATTCCACAGAATCCCCAAACTTGTTGACTCTACTCTTGAGAAGCGTGGCGGTACTCGCCTCGTTCCCATGGGTAGTGCAGACGCTGCGACAAGTGACATGTTCAGCGACTTTGAAGCCTGGGAGGATACTGTCCTCTGGCCAGGGCTAAAGGAGAAATACAAGATCTCCGATGAGGAGTCAAGCGGCCAGAAGGGCCTGTTGGTCGAGGTTTCGACGCCACGAAAGACGAGTCTCCGTCAAGATGTCGAAGAAGCGTTGGTGGTTGCTGAGAAGACTCTCACCAAGTCAGGCCCCCCTAAGAAGCATATTGAGATTCAACTTCCCTCAGCCATGACCTACAAGGCCGGCGATTATCTTGCTATTCTTCCCCTGAACCCGAAGTCCACTGTGGCGCGAGTGTTCCGACGATTCTCTCTGGCCTGGGATTCTTTCCTGAAGATACAGTCAGAGGGACCTACTACACTGCCTACCAACGTCGCCATTTCTGCTTTCGATGTGTTTAGCGCATATGTTGAATTATCACAGCCTGCTACAAAGAGGGTATGTTATTTTATCACTGTTGTCCAGCATTGACTAACATTTACAGAACATCCTTGCTCTTGCTGAGGCGACAGAAGACAAGGCTACGATCCAGGAACTCGAGAGACTTGCTGGGGATGCTTATCAAGCTGAGATCTCGCTAAAGAGAGTTTCGGTTCTGGATCTTCTTGAGAAGTTCCCTGCTGTTGCTCTCCCTATCAGCTCCTATCTGGCCATGCTCCCTCCCATGAGAGTCCGACAATAGTACGTTCCCTTTTCTCCTCACCGCATATACATACTGACGAGACAGCTCCATCTCTTCCTCGCCCTTCGCAGACCCCTCAAAACTCACCCTCACATACTCCCTTCTCGACGCCCCTTCGCTCTCTGGACAAGGTCGCCATGTCGGTGTCGCCACAAACTTCCTGTCACAACTCACTGCTGGCGACAAACTCCACGTCTCGGTACGCGCCTCCAGCGAAGCCTTTCACCTCCCCAGTGACGCCGAGAAGACTCCCATCATCTGTGTCGCCGCTGGAACTGGACTGGCTCCTTTCCGCGGTTTCATCCAAGAACGTGCGGCCATGCTTGCCGCAGGTCGAACTCTCGCACCAGCTCTTTTATTCTTCGGATGTCGAAACCCAGAGATCGATGACCTGTACGCCGAAGAATTCGAACGCTGGGAAAAGATGGGTGCTGTAGATGTGCGACGTGCGTACTCTCGCGCCACTGACAAGTCTGAGGGATGCAAATATGTCCAGGATCGTGTCTACCATGATCGCGCGGATGTCTTCAAGGTGTGGGATCAGGGAGCCAAGGTATTCATCTGCGGAAGCCGTGAAATTGGCAAAGCAGTTGAGGATGTTTGTGTCCGTCTCGCCATCGAGAAGGCTCAGCAGAATGGCAAGGATGTTACTCCAGAAATGGCACGGGCTTGGTTTGATAGGAGTAGGAATGAGCGTTTTGCTACTGATGTTTTCGATTAGAGGCATGAATGAAGAGCCCGGTGTATACTACTCTTGAGCTTTTGGAAAAGATTCGACTCTTAGTATTTCTTTAATTTATTCAAGTGCTTCTTATACAATATTGGATGCCACGATGATATACTGGATCCAGTGCCTCAAATTGTTCTCTTCGGACGTAAATATAGAATCATGGCGAGTTTTGATTGCGAAAAGCCGATGGTTGAGTAATCCATGCAGCATCTTGTCTTGAGTTCTGGTCATGAAGTGAATGATCTACAAGTACATCTCGGAACAAACTAGACTTAGTACCCGATGCTAAGCTTCTGAAACCTGAATACACGTAGCTCAGATGTTGGCAGAAATGAGATGCAGCTGTCAATGCACTACGGGGAAACCACACGATAGGTATTACCAATTAGAGAGTCCTTTTCAGACAAGGGTATCCGTAGTAGTCAGGGAAATGGTTGATTACATTAAATTAGCTTGAAACATGGAACAAAGGCATCAGTGATTATCACGGAATTCGTAACGGTCAGGATGAAAGCTACAGCTTCTGACGTCATATGCTCTGACAGCTCCCGGCCTGTATCCGTACAGTGGGAAAGGAAAAGCTTGATCTGCCTCTTTATTTTAGAGTTGCAAAGCAAGCTTTTTCTTGTCGCTGCTTGATCAATTGGCAAGAACATTAGAACGGAAACCAAAAAAGCTTCACAGTGAAAATGGCACAAGTCAATTGGTGCATCTGCTTTCAGCCCTGTGCGTAGCGTAGTACGGTATTACGTGTATGTGCGGGTCATGACGGATGCCGCGATCTTGGCCTCGGCCTGTGACAGTCCTTGCTCGCCTGAATTGTCGTCCTCGTAGGTCCCTAGTCGACCTGGACCTATTGTTAGAGCCCCCCAAGAGATTTGCGCGCCGTGTTCGCCGGCTTGGCACTGTTTTCCTGTCTTTGATGTGAAGGTTCTGCTTGGTCGATGACATCGCCAGTTGCAAAAAGGTCTGTCTTCTCGTCTCAGGTGAGCTGCATAGGATCAAGGCTTGACCAGGCCATGCCAGATGCTTTGTCGCGTGCCCAGTTTAGCCAAGACCATGACAAGCAAGCCATTACTACTATTACCATTGAGAAACTACCAAAAGCATTGTCACCCTCGTAATTCTGCTTCTTCCATTTCCCCTTCCTCTTCCTCTCCCTCTTCCTCTCCCACTCTTCTCATCTTTCTGACTGCCCCTCCAATTGCTTGCTTCCCCTCATTCCACCCCTCATTCTCTTCCCCCCGATCGATCGATAATCTCCTGCAGAGACCCTGAGGTGACCTGAGCGCTTTGCTCTCTTATTCGACGACCCCTGTGAATTTGCCTTGACTCGCGTCATCCATCATGGCGGATCACAAGAAGCATGAGAGCTCTGGCTCAATGAGCTCCATGTTGGACAAGCTCAAGTTAAGCGATGGCTTACACGATGCAAAAGTTCATCTCGTCCACCAAAAGTTTGTGACTCGTACTCAATCGCAATAACTCATCACTGATTTAGAGTCTTCAGGCACAAGATTGGTAAATTGGCAAATCTGGTATGACGCGCCCTGTTCTATTAGTGGTGTCGCATTGCATTGCATTGCATCACATCAGCACCGTGAAATGAGACAAGACAGACCCAGACGAAAACAGTGACTTACATACGCGTAGTTCAACAAAAACCACAGACACGATGAAGAACATGAGCAGCGTTGTGATGACAAGCGAACTTCCATCGCCGAGCAGAACCGCTTCAAATCTTACTTCCCAATGCGCGCTGGCAACCACGTCAAGTGGTATGTAGATGGTCGAGATTACTTCTGGGCTGTTTCAATTGCTCTCGAGCAAGCCAAAGAATCCATCTACATCGCCGACTGGTGGCTGTCACCAGAGCTATTTCTCCGTCGACCCCCATATGCTGCGCAAGAATACAGATTGGACAAATTGATCAAGAGAAAGGCAGAGGAGGGTGTTCAAATCTATGTTTGTGTTTATAAGGAAGTTGAGCAGGCCTTGACTTGCAACTCAGCTCATACCAAGCATGCGCTGAGGAGGTGGGTTGAGCAATTGACTGGTGCATATCATAAGTTGACTTTAACAGACTTTGCCCCAAGGGCTCTCCTGGTCATGGAAATATCCATGTCGGTCGTCATCCCGATCACAATGTCTTTGAAAACTTTGGGTGAGTGCATTTGCAGAGGGCGCGGGAGTTGGCGGCCATCCACATGCAACCACCAAGACATCTACTGACGACTCGACAGCGATATGACATGGTACTGGGCACATCACGAGAAGTTCATTGTCATCGACTACGAAATCGCATTCATCGGAGGCCTAGATCTATGCTTCGGACGATGGGATAACCACCAGCACCCTCTGTCGGATATTCATCCCACCAACGTTCAGGATGAAATCTGGCCAGGACAAGACTTTAATAACAACAGAGTTATGGACTTCCAGAATGTGTCTTCCTGGCAAGATAATGAGTTAAGTAAAGCAGACTATGGTCGTATGCCGTGGCACGATGTCGCGATGTGTATCCAAGGTGAGTTAGCATCAGACATCAAGCTTCAAAACACCAACATTTCGCAGGGAGCACGGTTTTCGACGTAGCTGAACACTTTGTGTTGCGATGGAACTTCGTCAAGCGCGATAAATATAAAAGAGACGAGAGATTCGACTGGTTGGTGTTGGAGAAGAGGGAGAATGAAGATGAGGACCTCATTGGCGTACAACGCCCGAAACACCCTGTTGGAAAATATGTTAAGCATCCCTATACTCCTCTAAGCACTAAAAACCTTGAAAACAGAGGCACAGTCAACTGCCAGCTCGTCCGATCAAGCGCCGACTGGAGTAGCGGTATCTTGACCGACCACTCCATTCAGAACGCGTATATTGAGATCATCTCCAAGGCTCAGCACTACGTTTACATCGAGAACCAGTTCTTTATCACTGCCACAGGCGATCAACAGGCTCCGATCAAGAATACTATTGGCCGCGCGATTGTCGATGCCGTTGTGAGGGCCGCAAAAGAGGGCCGCAAATTCCGCGTCATCGTGCTTATTCCTGCTATTCCTGGATTTGCTGGAGATCTCAGAGAGCAAGCTGCTACGGGCACGCGGGCTATTATGGATTACCAGTACAAGTCTATTTGTCGGGGTGAGCACTCTATTTTCGGACAATGCCGCGCTGAGGGCGTAGACCCGGAGAAGTACATTTTCTTCTTCAATTTGAGATCTTATGATCGTCTTAACAAGACTCCTGCTATCATCAAGGCTGAGAAGGAGACTGGCATCAGCTACCAACAGGTGCAGCGTGCAGAAGCTGAGGAGATCATGGGTGAAGGTATTCACGGCTCATATGACCCTGAGGATAGTGAGGGCGATGAACACATGCGTGGCGATAAAAAGCAGAAGGAGCTTGATGAGGATATCAAGAAAACCATGGAGGCACGAAAGAAGTTTGAAGCTGCCATGCCCAAGGAGGAAGTCCACACAACTTCCTCTGTTGCGCACCATGCTATGGCTGGTACCGGCGAAGGCCTAAAGGGCGAGTCTTGGTTCGAGGAGGATCCTGAGTCAGAGATTAAGAACTGGATTCAGGAGGAGCTTTACATCCACGGCAAGTTGCTGCTGGTCGATGACAGAATTGCCATCTGCGGAAGCAGTAACCTTAACGATCGAAGTCAACTGGGTGACCACGACAGTGAGCTTAGTGTTGTCATGGAGGACACGCGCCTCATTCCTAGTACTATGGATGGAAAGCCCTTCGAAGCAGGTTATCACGCAGCAACCCTCCGTCGATACCTTTGGCGTGAGCACATGGGTCTCTTGCCCCCTCAACCCCACGATGCTTCGCAAGACATCAACGCCATGCCTCCGACCGTCAACCCCAACAACGATATCTACGACCAAGATGAGAGCTACAAGTTTGTTGAAGATCCTCTCAGCGATGAACTCTGGGAGAAGTGGACAAGCCAGGCAGACAAGAACACCGAGCTATTCCGCCACTTATTCCACGCCGATCCAGATGACCATATCAGGACTTTCGACGATTATGATCGATATCTTCCTCCACGCGGTGTTAAAGCTGGTCATATCTTTGACCAGTTCATGCCTCCCGAAGACGCCAGAGAGAAGCTGTCGCAAATCAAGGGTCATTTGGTTTGGTTCCCCTTGCACTTCCTTGAAGATGCTGAGATGGCGGAATGGGGATTGCAGGTCAATTCTGTGACTGAGTCTATATACACGTAATCGGATGATTTATGGGATAATGTTTTGGCGTTGATAGTTTAATGATAACGTATGTATGATTTGAATCACTGTTCATTCTGTTCATGATGACACCCCTGCCTTGTCTAGGTATCGTGATATGGCCCCGCCTTGAGCGTCGTCAGCTAACACAACACCACATACGATAGATACTTGGGAGGCTTTGATGATTGAACGGCATTTCATTTCAGAGAAGATTACTACACTCATATGTAATGCATTATTAGTTTCACACACATCACTCTTCATAGAACCATTTCTTTTCTAGTCTCGACTGAGAGTCTTACCATGTCGTACTATAGATTGAGCCTCTCGTCTATGTATGTCCTCCACCTTGAGCAACGTGGGAGACTGTGGGGTTTGAGGCGGTCTCGACGGAACAACTAAATCGAGCCCCGAAACACAGTGCGGAGTGCGAGTATTTTCACTTGACCCTTCGATGCAGGTCCCATGAATACCGTCCTATTTGGATAATTAATGGCCATTTGAGGCCTCTGAATGAGCCCTATTAAGATCTTCAGCCTGCTATAGCCTTCACAGGTGGCTTAGGATGCTGCTTGGCTCTGATATCTTCTGTTTCAGCTGCATGCACCAGCTTTATCTTATCTATCTGCACTGTACAAATGCCCCTCCTTCACCGTCTCGAGCCCCTCACCAGGTCCCCTGAGCTAGACCCCTCCTGTATTGCTCCCTGTTTAAACCTATCCGCAAAGGGACAGCTCACCTTGACCGCTTCAACGTTCAACGACACCTCATCATTTTTAACTCTCCTCCTCCTGTCAAACACTTTCTCCTCCTCTTCTCCATTCACTTCTCCATCATCAATCATCATGTCTGCTGTCTATCCTCCCGGTGGTACCATCGTCCAGTCGCTCAAGCGAACCTTCGCCGACGTCCCTGTTGATGAGGCCAATGGCAATGCTGTTTCTACCGTTGAGTTCCTTGAGGCTTCTGAGTCTCTAACCACCATTTTCGGTACGGCACTGTCTCAAAGTTCTGCTCAGAATTCAATGACTAACTGCGCCTCCAGATGCCATTGGTGGTGTTGCTTTCGGCCCCGTCAAGAAGGATATCCTTGGCAACGTTGAGGTTCGTCACATCGTACCCCTTTTTTCATCGCGCGACAGCAGTCGCGATGTATACTATCTTCATCGAACAAATCTGACAGCTACCTACAGAAGCTCCGTGCTCGCCACGCCGCTGCTCCCGCCGAGTCTGCTACCGTCCAGGACCTTGTCCGCAACGAGCTCAAGACTGGCAAGCATACTGCCACCGAGGGCTGCCTCTGGCTCGTCCGGTACGAACAATTCTCCCGGAACATGCGTCCCATTAGCTAACAACTCCAGTGGTCTTGATTTCACCAAGCAGGGCCTCGAGCACAACGTCCAAAACCCCTCCGTCGAGCTCTCCGACTCCTTCCGCGACGCATATGGCAACACTCTGAAGCCCCACCACAGCTTCATGGTCAAGCCCATCTTCAGCGCTGCTATGTCCGCTGTTCCCTACCGAAAGGACTTCTACGCCAAGCTTGGTGACAACCCTGAGAAGGTCCAGGCCGATCTCGAGGCTTATCTTGCTTCCTTCTCCAAGGTCGTTGCCATCCTCAAGGAATTCATCAACAGCAAGGAGGCCAAGTGGTGAAGAAAGTCATGATATACCAGAAATGTTAATATATCAGTCTGCGACTTGGGCAGAGCTGGTTACGACACGTTACGTGTTGGAGAAAATGGCTTGATTGATGAGAATGCTTTCAGAATCGAGAAGCTATCCTACAGAATATGTCTGACAGATTGCTATAGTAATAACTGCAGTCTCGGATTACAATAACGAAAACGAATATACATGTATGACCATATTTTTGCTATCTTACTGTTGTTCTTCTGGTGATGCTTACCCTAGACCGAATACCCGGATGTGGACCCACTCATGAATGTGAAGCATACAGCCTAAGTTAATTAGCAAGATTATTATGTGATTTCGACTGATGTGAATGGCCCATCGAGTTTTTCAGTCACTCTTGAGTATTGAATCATGAACTCCATGGCAATGACATAATCTCTCAATGGTCAACACTTCACCTCGTTACAAAGACTTGGCATTAAGCAGAGATAACTTCATACTTTATCGTCAAGCCACATCAAATTCTCAAAACCGCCACAGATCATCACGAAATGGCTGACACTTTGTGTCGTGACGATCCAGAGATCGCCATGATCACCTCCCAGATCGCCTGAGCCACATCGGCACTTCGGAGCCGAGCACACCACCCAACGGCCGAGCACCATGTCTGTTTGACGGCATGGGAAAGTCATAAAAAGCCGATCTTGGGGTTCTAGTAAAGTGTGGCGACGGGCGTTTAAGAATTTGAAGCTTATGATGATGGCGCTGAGTGAGACAAGCGGTGGATGCTGCTTATGCTGGCTAGTTAGTCGATTAGTTAGTTTGATGACAAGTATCTCAATCTTGGCATTCTGATTAAAAGCTAAACATATGGTGATTTTGTGGTCTATTTGAACGTGAAATGCTCGCCTGATAATTCCGTCATGGGTCAACGCGATGCCGGAGTCGGATGTATTTCCTCCGGGGTCCTCGGGCCCTCCGGATCGCGAAAGAACTCGGATATTGACAAAACCCCGACGAAAAAGGTTCACTGTTTTGACTCTCAGTCACAGGCTCAGTCGACAACACAAAAATGTCTCACACGATTCGTGCATATAGACGCAGAGATAAGCAGCTGACCAAGGATCCCCGCACAATGTTTGTAAGGCGAAGCTAGTCTAAGCTGAGAGTCCCTTGATGCATGTTTTCACTATTGTGATTAAGTTCATGTGTTGGTATTGAAAATGCCACATGTTTACGACCCGGCCAATGCTGGGAACTCCGGCGCTTCCGGAGATGGGACCCTTAAATCAGATGCTATTACCAAGTATCTTTTCTGTTGCTCGAAGTACCCGGTTCCCAGTATTGATTTACACCTGGGGTGGAAACGACTGAAAGCAGAAAATGCCGAAGGTTGTCTCTCTTGACAGGGCTGGGAATGCTTGTCTTGGATTGAGTTGGCTTACACGCTTGGTAGTGGCTGGATTATGATCTTGACAAGAACCAAGACCCTGATGCTTATTTTTGCACTGCCACCCGTTCCTGGATCATTATGTCGGGAAATCTCTATGTTTGTACATGTAATGTATTTTCTTTCGCTCAAAACCGATCATGTCCAACCAATGCCCTGCGTCTCATATGTTGCCAAGTTTGTCCCATTAATCGCATCATGCGCCGCGCTAGGTTGAAAGAAAAAGGAAACGACGAAGTACAGTAAAGAAATAAAAATCGAACCCACGAGAATCAAGAAACCTGCTAGGGGCAACTACCTCCCGGACCAGCTTTTGAAGGAGAGGTACTTTGGTCGCTTGAGAACCGGCCGCTTCAGTCTCATTGATCGCATGGATTCAGTGTCGGTCTCGCACTTCTGCCCAAACCAACTGGCCATTGTCTCCACGGCTTCTTGATACTCAATGGCAACACTCTCTTTTGGCGACATCGGTGGTGGACAATCCCATGCGTGTCTCTCTCCTTCGACTATACGTAAGGTGAACTTCTTGTTAGCAGCCTTGAGACGATTCGAGAACTTGAGACCTTCGGCGAGGAGCATGTCATACTCGCACAGGACCAAGTGAATAGGAGGAAGCTTCTTTAGCAACTCATCAGGCATCAACCCCGGGGATAGTCTTGGATCGCAACGTTCCTCGCGAGGAATGATTGGGTAGATGTAGGAAGCGTCGATGAGATCTGTTAGACTCTTGGGTAAGGTAAACTCCGGCTTTGAACATGTAAGCCGTTTTTCCGGACGCGAGATGGTCCAGTCCAGAAGTGGATAGTAGAGAGTGATGCCGGCAATCTTTGGAGGCTCTATAGGGAACTTGTAACCCCATCGATCAGGGTCGTTGAGAATGAGCCAACTTGCCAGGGCATTTGTGGCCCCAGCGGAAAACCCCGACAGGATGATACGATCAGGGTCTATGCCGAATTCCGCAGCACGATGCTTGATTTGAAGAACTGCATCCACACAATCCTCGATTGGTGTTGGGAAGGGACAGGATGGCGCGAGACGATAGTTGACAGTAAAGACAACGGCGTCGAGATTAGCCATAATAGCACCGGCCCAACGGGCATCGTCGGTGCCTTGACCGAGAATCCATCCGCCTCCGTGGAAGTTTATAACGGCAGCACGGGCACCGAGCGCGGGACGGGGCGGCATCCATACTTCGGCCTTGATCTTTGTCTTGGCGCGGTCGGCGCGACTAAGATCAGCCTTGGACAGGGTAGCATCGAGCCAGATGTCCTTGGTTGGTGAGGGTGCAGGAGGATCCGTACGATTAGCGATACTGAAACCCAGACTGGCAGCAGAACGAATGGCTTGGGCACGAGCGATCAGGGACCATCTAGAGCTGGACTCGAGAGGATTCACATAGCCCGGAGGTTCCGGAGTGGTTGGCCGTGACTCAGAGGGGGTGAATTCAGTCTCCATATCAGATGCGAAGAGGGGAGAGGGAGAGGGGAGGGGTCCTAGCCAGCAAACCCAACACCAGCCTATGAGATTATGGCTTTTGGGTGAGACTGCAGATTTGCAGCGGGCTAGGTTGGTTATGGGAGGGGTCGAGAAGGGTTGTCAGGAAAAGACGGCAGAGACAAGAGAGGCTGCAAAGTGAGGAAGCACAACCCAAGCCCAAGCCCAAGCCCAAGCCAAGTCAAGCCAAGACGAGACCCGGCTGTCACGGAGAAGCGGTGGGGAGACTTGCGTGCAACACGTGGTTGACTCAGTAGTTATGCAGTACAGTACAACAATGGTACAGTACGGGAGGTATTTCTGTAAGCGCGGTAGGAGAAGTAGTAAGGGCAAGGATTGGCTCAGAATTGCTGATCAGAAGGAGGGAAAAAGAATGATGGTTTGCTGATGTGCGTTTGTGCGTGAGGTTTAATGGCGTCTAAACTCTAAGGTAGGTTTGTGGTTTGATGGGGGGTAAGCAGTTTGAAGTTGTTGAACGTGTCTCGCCTACGAAAGTGGAAAAGCAGGTTATCAAACAGTAGTAATCAAATCACCCACTGACTGAGGTGATTTTGAGAGATTGATTATGTGAATGTGAATTAAGCGATAAGCAAGCAACACACGACAAGACAAGACAAAGCTGTAAAACCTGGTCAGAACCAACCAAAGTTGTTAGGTGACGTTAGGTTGGAGAGTCGATGCTTATGACGTCTTGTCTCCCGCTTAGCTGGGTCAGTTTAGTGGTCAATGCGGGAGCGGAACGCCCAAGCGGGGTCTATTTTAGAAGGAACAAAAGAGAAGACGAGAGTCTAGAATTATTAACCACGAAGGAGTCCATCCGTAGATACGAGAATGTTCTCTTGATTTGGCTAGCGACTGTACAATAATCAACCACAAATTTCGCTCGACATTTCATTCCATCCGGATTGACGTCAGGTCAGTCAGTCACCGACAATCTCTCGTAAACAAACCTAGCCATCAGCCCCCTGATTTTACCCTACTCACCGTCGATAGGTAGGTTGTGGTCATTGTAGAGTCTTGGATGAAATAATATTCAGAAATACAGGTTATAAAACGGACACAAGGGCACCGAAACATGAAAATCAACGGTTTGATAGGCGTCAATCGCCGATGGGTTTAGGATATGTCATTGTCTTGGCAAGGCCCTTTATCAAGCCAATTCCGGAGCATCTCCGCCGACCTCCAATCACCAGCTCCTTGCAGCCCAGCGCATCCGGGGGCGGGAGAGTCTGAAGAGAGCCCTGGCGCTGTAAAAATCTACAGCGACCCTCCTGATGTCACAGAATTAACACCTTGTCCTAAATTTGTATCACACGTTGGCGTATCTGGTACTTCTGGCGGTACGTAGAGGCATGCCCAGACGGCAAACGGCAGCCATCCCTTGCTTGTTTGCGCGCTTCTAGGTGAGGCCAAGCTTGGGACCTGAACGTCTGGCGGCAATAAGGCCTTGGCTTTGGAGTGTGTCTGTGGCATCTTCTTTGACGTGGTACTGTCTTCGTGGCTGAGTGTAATTGATCGACGTGACACATTAGCTCTTCAGCAAAACTCTGTACCAGTTTTTAGACAATTCTGAAAGAAATTTCTGAGAGACATACATTAAAAAATCATGACGGAATCAATTACTCGGACTTTGCGCCCTTGGAGGCTCTTACATCCACATGCGCATCCATCCACATCCATGCCACTACCGGGCCCGTTACTCATGACGTGCCATGCTTGAATCAGCGATGCCCCATATCCTAGGGCTGTTAGCTGCTACAGTAGGGTGCTAGTGCTAGACCCGAAGCTAAAACCGGTGCTGACTGACCTGTAATTGCAATTGGACCTACCCGTAAATTTCTCGGTACCCTCACGCGCGGAACGAGTTACATGGCAATGCCGAGTCATCTGTCATCCTCAACCTCCACGCCGCGGGTTTATGCACTGGGCCGAGCCCGAAATGGTGGTTGCTAGAGTAAGCGATAGGAATTTGACAATGAAGTTTTTACTTTTCTTCTCACGGCATTGTAAGCAAGTCTTGTTTCCGTGAGGCCGAAAGTGCCGTGGATGCGGAGTTCTTGTCGTTGGCTATAACTGATATAAACATCTCGACATTTCCTATTTGGTGTTTCTATTCTCATTCACACCAACCAATACACAAATTACCTTACCTTAAGAAATTAACCACCCGTGGACTCTACCCTGATATCGACTTCAGCCACCTGTACCCTGATACACTATTCAACACTCCCCTCGTCACAGCCACGATCAAATCGAAGATTCGGCCCTGAGTAACAACCAAAAAGGCATCTGAATAACCAAAAGCAGCCCACTCAATCGTCATCGACTCAAGCAAGTATTGCGGAAACAGTCCCTAGCAAGCCAAGTCAGGATATCAAGGATTTTCAAGTGTGGCTGACCCACCGTGCCACACCCTCCATCTCAATTAAGAGCAGTCTAGCCAACCAACCATCCATTTCATTTTGAGACAGAAGCAGTCATTCCCGGCTAAGGGTCCGTCATCACAATCAGAATCAAATCACCCCCAAATCCCCGATCCTCTAATCCCTGTCCTCCTTGCCCTGGTTCCGTCCGCGGCCCTGCGCTACGCGACGCTACCTAACTATGACGGGCATCCTTGCTCCCATCACATCAGCCTTTGGCATGCCACTACCTTCAAAGAATCATCTAAAAGGATCCTCGGCCACCGCAAATTCTTCTTCAAACCCCCCTTCGCCTACTACTTCTATCTTTTCTTCCCCCCCTCTCTCTTCACCTAAAACTCCTTCACGTCTAATCACTTCCTTCACTCCAGCCCCAGTGCAGGTCCCCTCATCGCCCCCACTATCTGCCGTCTCCATAGACTCGGTCCTTTCACAAGCCAAAGCCACAAGTCTGACATCATCAGCGACGTCGCTCGATATGGCGAGCCCGGAGACCAGCCGGCCTGCTTCAGCAGTGCTTAGCATTGACACAAGACCATCTGCTGCTATTTTGAGTTCGGCTTTCTCATCGCCTCGTTCCGCGTCTCCCTCTAGAACTATTCGCGAAAACATGCGCGATAGCGCCGTTGAACTGCGCAATTCTGCTCGATCTAGTATGGATGGCACAACCACCACCACCAACGGCGCTGTTGTTCCCAGCAGCCGCACTTCTCTTGACAGCGGTCGAACAAGCATGAGCTCTGACTGGCCTGTTCACCCTGGCGAAATCAACACCATTGCACAGCTCGATACTTTGCCCATTGGCACCGAAGTCACTTTCCGAGCCCGTATCGAGACTCAGCGACCTATTTCAAAGGTTCTCGACTTCCTCCTCCTCCGCGACCAGACACACTCCGTTCAGGGTGTTCTCGCCCGTGATGCCAGTAACGCCGACTTTATCACATGGGTCCGAAAGATCAACCCCGAATCTCTTGTCCAGATCACTGGTATTCTCAAGAACCCTCCCGAGCCGATTCGATCGGCTACACACTCCAATGTTGAGGTCGACGTCGTGTCTGTTCACCTCGTCAACCCCGCTCAGAACCTCCCCTTCAGCAACTACAAGCCCCCAGAGACCCTGCGCAACCGCATGAACGCCCGAATCCTCGATCTCCGACACCCTTCCAACCAGGCGCTTTTCCGTGTGCGCGCAATGGTCTCCCGCATCTTCCGAAACACTCTTGAAGATCAAGGCTTTGTTGAGATCAACACCCCTAAGCTTCAGCCTGCCGCCACTGAAAGTGGTGCTGCTGTCTTCGCTGTAAACTACTTTGGTCGTCGTGCTTTCCTCGCCCAGAGTCCTCAGCTCGCCAAGCAGGAGGCTATCTCTGCCGACTTCGGTCGCGTTTTCGAGATTGGCCCCGTCTTCCGTGCCGAGAACTCTAATACTCACCGTCACTTGACGGAATACACTGGCCTCGATCTTGAGATGGCCATTGACACCGACTATCATGAGGTCATCCAATTTATCGACATATTCCTCAAGGAAGTCTTCAGAACCGTTTATGCCTCCCGAGAGCTCGAGGTCATTCGCAAGAGATGGCCTAGTGGTGAGTTCAAGTGGCTAGAGGAGACCCCCATCATCCCCTTCAGCGAAGGTATCCAGATGCTCCGTGATGACGGACGTGACGTTGAGGAGGAGGATCTGTCGACTCCCGACGAGATGAGACTTGGCCAGCTTGTGCGTGAAAAGTACGGTACAGACTACTACGTCCTCGACAAGTTCCCTGCCAACGCTCGCCCCTTCTACACTGCCAAGGACCCCGAAGATCCCAAGTGGACTCGGTCCTTCGATATCTTCATTCGAGGCCAGGAGATTTGCTCTGGTGGTCAACGTATCCACAACGTCGATGAGCTCCGCGCCAACATGGCTGCCGCTGGCATGTCAGAGGATGGTATGGAGGATTATCTTACTGCCTTTGAGCTGGGTGCTCCTCCCCATGCTGGTGCTGGTCTTGGTCTTGAGCGAATCGTCGCTTGGATGCTTGAGCTTGGCGATGTTCGATATGCATCTCTATTCCATCGCGATCCCAAGTCTCTTCCTACTAAGGCTCCTGGTCTGCCTCACCCCGAGGCTGACACTACCAAGCCTCACCACGCCGACTCTCCTCCACCCATCGAGAAACTCATTGCCAACTACGGTGATGCTACCAACACCTCCTGGCTCGATGATCGTTTCCAGATTTGGCGACACTCCACTGGTGCCGCTGTTGGTTGGGTCCAACGCGAGAAGTTTGCCATGATTACTGGTGATCCTCTCTGTGACCGCAGCCAGTACACTCAAGTCATCCGCGACTTTATCCACTACATTACTGTAGACCTCCGATTGACACCTTTCTGGATGCTGGTTTCTTATGAAGTCCAGAAGATTCTTGCCTCTGAATTTCGCTGGCGAAGCTTGTCTTGCACCGAGGAGCAGCGTGTCGACGCTGATAAGCACAACAGCGCCCAGATCGATGGCCTTGCTGCCAAGGCTCGCCGCGTTGAACGTGAGGGTGTCAAGATCCACGAGGTCAAGCCCGACGAAGACTTCATCTCTCGTGCTAACCCCGCCATCGAAGCATGGAAGGGCACTCGTAAGGGCAAACAGGTTCACCTTACTGAGGTCCGCCCCTGGATTGACCAGGAGCACCGCCGATACTTTGCTGCCGAGAAGGATGGCAAGGTCATGGCCATGGTCGTTTTGGCCAAGCTTGCTCCTCGCCATGGCTGGCAGGTCAAGTGGGCTCTGGACTTCCCTGGTGCCGTCAACGGCGCCATCGAGGTGCTTGTGAGCTTCGCTCTTCAGAACGTTAGCGGAAAGGTCACCTTTGGCGCTGGTGTTTCCGAGAAGCTTACACCTGGTGAGCACGTTGGCGGTATTCGTGCCAAGTTCCTCAGTGCCAGCTACCGATCCATCGTCGACAGTCTCGGCCTCCGTCGCAAGGCATCATTCCGATCCAAGTTCGGTGCCCTCGGCGAGGAAATCTACATCTGCTACCCCAAGCACGGTGTCGGCCTGCGCGATCTACAGAACGTTATCAAGTTCTTCACCGACTAAACATGATCGAACTATATTATCACACCAATCACGCCAATGGTTCCAAGCGAGATACTAGCGAAGGGAAGAGGAGGTTTATTGCGTTTCTTTTGAAGATACCATACTTTACAGGAGATTGGAAGTAAGACGATGCGACGGAATAACGGCCTGTGCTTTTCTCTGTTAACGGAAGGGTTTGCTTGTTTAATGATGGTTGTTTTTGGATGGTGATTTCCTTTGTGGCAGTCTTGCGAATGTGGTTTATGTTTAAAATTCCCCCTTAGATACCAAACCTGGATGAAATACCCTCTCTAGACGGATCATCTTTTACAGGCTGTGCCTGCTGATGGATACCAATATTACTAGTTACAGAATACAGCTTTTAAAAATATCTTGGTCTCCTTAAAACGTCGCGACGTATTGAGAGATATGTACATGGCTGACTCCGTGTGAAGGTTGGACATTCGAGCCCTTGGGGTCAACGATCAACCATAAGAAAGAGACGTGAAACCTACATGGCCTGAAGTCTCAGCACATGCGCATGCTCCCCGAACACTGACAATTGTTCATGGTGAAAACGGAGAGGTATGGTTCAACTATATTGTACCCAAGTATCGCTGAGGTATACTTGGTCATTTGGAGATTTGGCAGTTGTTGAACCCGGGTCACGATCTACACCTAGAGTCAGTGGCCTCATTCATAGACTGTTTCATTCAACTGGAAGTTCAATAGCTTCTGGTCAATGATAGCCTCAGTGTTCCAGGGCTCAGTATGCGGTTTTTCATGCGTCGTGGCTCAGTGCTCGGTTGCTTTTGTATTCACCATTTCAGTACTTGTGCTATACAGATAACCGCACAAGCTTAGTACCTAGTAGTAATGGAGAGTATGTTCAAAGTATCTGAGCACCGGCTAAAGTTTTAGGCTATCCTTATGGTCCACTTTAGGCTAGGGTTTCCTAACTTTAGGATAAGTTATGGCAAGCTCTTACAATGTGGAGTTGGTCTCTTTGTTGCGTAGTCCTTACATTACTAGTACTACTCAACGACTCATGCTGCGATACAGCTAGGGTAGCCGCAGAACAATAAGGAGAGTTATAACAGAGGATCTCATTACAACTTCAATAAGCCAACGTTGATACTCTCTTTTTGTTACGGAAAGATCTGTGCAGTAAACTTGTATTGCTTGTGATACCATGTCATCTCTTCTCCTTATTCCGACCTAGATCAAACTTCAGCAAGGCTCCAATGGAATGTTCTGCCTGTTCTGGCAGATAGACCTCGAATTAATAGGCCCCTTTAATAAAAACATCAGTCTACAAGTGGTCTAGAAATTACACAGGTTGGTGAAAAACACACCCAAAAACTGGCCACCTTGTTTCCCAATACGAATGGGAAACACACTGCACCAAAAACAAGAATTACAAAAAGAGAGTCCGGTCTCATAGAGGGAAACCAAACAAGGAATCGAAGAGGAGCCTCACGGTTGGGCGTACCAGAGTATTGCTCAGTTTTCGAAACCCGCCGCGCTCGCTATGAGACCATTCTCAGCCCTGGATCCCTTTGTGAAAGAACAGTTAGTTACTGCAGCTTATATACCATTTGCTGGCTTATAGGGATGCTTAATTCTTATTGGTTGTAGGTTCATCGGCCAGAGGAGGACGAGCGTCTTGACACTGGCAGCGGCCCGCTTCGCCCGCTCTACCCTCAATAACTTAATTCGCTGCATATAACGTCTTATTATTGCCTTTTGGGCAATTGAGTAGTCGGAATAAAGTGTTTGGCGTTGATATCCTGCTGTAAACATCCCCGTACTGTATTCAAGAGCTCAGTGGCAAGGGTACTGGATACCACTCCGCACGGCTTGCCGAGGAACCCAACAAGTAGAGAGACAAATTGATCTATCTCTGCGCATGGGCACCACTAGAAGGCCCATACAACAGTTATTTCCAGCTTGAAAGGAGACAGGGCTTTACGTAGTGCAACTGGGTAGTGGGATTTCCGTTAACATTCCGGCATCAACCGATGCAACCAGTAACTAACAAACGAAGGACAAGAGTGCCTAGGCATAGCTTTACTGCTGGATACATATGCTTTCTTAAGTACAAAGATTGAAGTAAGTGTGCTATACCTCGATGATTACATGATGCAGGTGAATAATGTGCCATGCTGTAGTTTGATCAATGTAGTAGTGCCAGGGGAGGTAAGGGAACTCGCGATCTCAACCCTAAGAGATGAAACGACCTAGGTAATATTAGTATAGGTAGCTTTAGAGAACCTTGAGGCCGAGGTAACTATCTTTGGTACCCCGATTCAAGGTCTGAGGTTGTCTTGTCCCATAACTAAGTTTTGCAATAGAGTGGGTAGAGAAGGAGTGGAGGTGGTCACTTGAACACACCTGAGCATTGATGTGATATATCGAGAGTTTTGTCCCGTACGCCTCGGATTGTTCGTAATTATCTGCGCTGTCCTGCTCGCACTAGGAGCCCATCTGCCTATACTTCGCGTTAAGCAACTTATCGAGAAGACTGACTACCGTCTCTCAATGGCTTTGACGAGGAATACTCAGGGCTGGTCACTTCGGAATGGCCTAGTTGGGCGCAGTCAATATTGGCCTAGGCTTTCTTAGATCAGATTACATCGTTCTTCAGTTGCAAAGTCTTCCAACAATGCACGTCCGGGGGTGGCTCTGACGTTGACTGCATAATAGCACACTGGCGGGAGTGTCTCTGTGATTCATTTCAGGCGACATTGGTCGGAAACGACGCCAGTGTTAAATTCAGTGAGAACAAAAGGCGTGGGACTATTGATAAGATCACGAAACTGGCAGCTGAACTGTTCCTGTGTCATTTCGCTGATGGGGACATTGTTCAATAGACCTTGCCTTTTACGATGTCTTTGTCAAGACCTCCTCCATGAACGAACATGAATCAGGGTCCCTATATGGGGACCGTGGCCTGGCCTTTCATTTGTTCATTACTATAACCGGAGAGACTGTCCTGGAACTTGGACGTGGGTGTAACGCCTTGAACACTTGTCGAACACTCTCAGTGTCAGAACAACCTCTGCGCCTGACGTTCACTCAGGAAGCCAGTGGTATATTCACACTGGCAGTGCTAGAACATAGAAAGTGTTGCCCACTCTGAAGGCTCCAGATTTACCTATAAATTGAATACTGGCCTCGATCAATCTCAACCTTCTTCTCATCTCTCAAACCAACAACCAACAATCATCACAACTTCTCAACTTCTCAATTTCACAGCCTCACAGCCTCACAGCCTCACATCCACACTCAACACCCACCCATCGCACAAAACTCTTCCACTAAGCCCTCTTTCATCCTTCATCATGTCTTTCTCCAACCTCTGCAAGGTCGCTCCGGTTGATGCCAAGGCCTCTACCACCATCAACACTCCTGTCGACATGGCCAACCCCAAGTGCTCCTGCCACTGCGGTTGCAACAACGTCGTCACATTCTCCGGAGGTAACCTCTGTGAGTCCTGCAACGACAATCACAACCAGTAGATGTCGTGTAAGACTACCTACCAGTCATGACTTGACTGTGCGGGTCGTTTGCAAAGTCAAGCGTCACTCTAGAAGGATCACAGGGACGAAAAAAAGCAGAAACAACCAAAAAAAGAGGAAAATAATTAAACCGACAAAAAAAAAGGGTATTGTCTCGCTTCACTGTTTGCGATTGACTGACGAACTGGGTATTGTGCAGTACGGACGAAAGGGATTGGTGATTTGTGAGAAGAAGAGTACGAAGCACAGGTGGATTGGTCCAGAGACCAGACAAATAAGTAGATAGCGGTAAAGCCTAATAAACAGGACTTTCCAACAAGGAGATCCTCAAAGAATAATTATGCTAAACTGTGAGCGAATTGAGCTGAATGGTCCCTTGATCATCGCATCCAATGGATATACGAGATGAAAACACCCCAACAAGACACCCAACAGGCCTTACCAACAAATAACAAATAACTCAATTTGATCAACCCAAATTATCTAGCATTGTGTCCCGCCCTGTAATCTGTTGCGCTAGCCAGCTGTGTTGTCATGGCTCGTTACCAGCAGTGAAGCCTCTCCGAAATGCTAGACTAAGTTAAAAAGCTTCCCCATACACCACTCCAGATAAGCTTACCTCCAGGAATAATTGCCGCCGCATACATGGCCTGCGAGATTGGGTTCAAGCCATCTTGATCATGCTGATGGATATGCCCTTCCCAAAATTCGACCAGTTTACTGACCTGTTCCTTCAATGGCTCATCGCGTTGGACGCACTGAGCTCCCAAACAGGCGCCAAACTGAAAGCCAGTCTCTTGGAAATGCTTCCGCTCATATCCGCGGATTTCCCATCGAAGAGGTCGTCGATTAGATCTATGGCTTGCCGATAAATGTCTGCGACCACTCCTCGTGAGGGTAGAAGTGACAGATCCATAAACCCGTACCAAGATCTAATGGGCCACCACTGGGGTACATTGAGCCTTTCTGATGCATAAGCTTCTCATATTCACTGATTTCTTGTTTAAGAAGCGGATCCTTTCGGCCCTGTTGTACTGCTGTCTCTTGAAGCATTCCGAAGACCACAAATCCAGTCGCAGCGTCGAGGTGCCCTTCGGTGAGAACGAGAACCTTGTCCATATCCATGAGGATCTTCCAGATCATCTTGAGTCCACTTGGAGACTGGAAGCAGGACTTTGGATGGATAGCTTTGGCTAATTGAATGGCCAAGTCATTGAAAGACGGGTCGTGGATGGCCCAGGAAAGGCGATTGAGAGCAAACATCCAGAGAGTCAGATAGTGATGATACTGTCCATCTCCATCGCTCCCGGTCGCACGCTCTTTTCCAATTCTCAGGCCACCTTTAAGTGGTTCTGCATCGGTTGCGCCTGGTAGACGAGATACTCCGCCCCTCGTGCGGCCCAAAACGTCGTGCACAGTCTGAACAAGGCGCTTGGCCAAGGCGAGATACTTGTTGTCTGTCGTCTCTTCATAGAGCGTGATGAAATTGACTACTCCGAAAGCATCCGTCCAATGGTACCTCTGTGGCCGCCAGCGCCTGGGTCATCCGGAGGGGTCCAGGTATTAGAAGCTTTATCGAAAGTCACCGTAGCCCTGGTGCATCGCTCTCGTGAAGCGACGGGTTGCATCTTCGCCAGACATTATGTTTTAGTACTGAGTAGATAGCTTGCGGATTCGTATGAATTGAGATACGGCTGAGCTTCGCGAGAAATCGATGAGTAAAATTGGGTTGCATCTTGATGATTTTATCCTTCTCTCGTCCGTCCGTCATATGGCGGGAGCACCCTAATGACCGAACAAAATATTATTACGAGAAGATGACCTAGTACATTCGTAGACCGGGACGCCAAATGGGAAGTACTCGATGAGATCAATATTGTTGTCCGTTGCCTGGGTTTGAACGGTTCACGGAGCATAGCCCAGATGAGTCCGGACTTCAGGTGGGGCCGTGATTTCGGGGGTTGGGAATAGAGATTAATAACGTTTCGTAGCTAGGTGCTCGTTATTCTGAACCTTTGCACTGTTACAGTCGGTAACCGTCGAGAGCAATCACCCTAAAGAGACAAAGCTCTCCGCAGTGTAACACAAGCTTGAGACTTCTCAATTATATCCATACCTCTCTGCTACTCCTTCTAAACTTCACTCGAAAAGTCGAAATGAGTTCAACAACGCCCATTTATGACGTAAGCCTTGGGCGATTCAATGAATCGTCGAATGCCTTTCTCCGCTTCATGTTATCATTCTAAAACTGTTGAAGTCCACGCGTGCTGGCGAAGTATCCGAGTGCCACACCTGTATGTCAACGTAGATCCCCTCGCCACTAAGTTGTTGTCGTAGGAAGATGATCCGATATGTGTAACCGAGCACTAACAAGTGATTTTTTCCCCCAGATGCGATACAGCTTTAGAATGAAGAGGCTATCGCTCAAGAGACTAACTCATGTTCTTCAGCGAATTTTGCCTGGTTCTGGATCCACTGCATCACTTTGTCATCGGAATTCGAATCGGAAAGCAGCTGTGAAGTTCCGGCAGCACCGCTCAAGGCTGCAACAAGTATACAACCCCATTGCATGTCAGTCATGTCCTTGAAGCGAAAGGCCTCCCCAGTTTGCATTCGTATAACGATGAGCTTTCCTGAACAGAGAGGTGCTCCATCACTTGTAGTGGCCCGTATTCTCATCCCATCGCGGTCCTTTGGTGGCGGATTTCCAGATGTATGGAACTGATCGATCTCATTAAACCATTCTTTTAGATCATGTCCTGTGCCAGTGTTGAAGACATCAATCTGTTGGCCGAACCAGCGTTTGGTTTGAGGCATCCACCGGAACTCCAAAACCAAATTGGACTCCCCGTTTCCTAGAGATTGCACTTCAAGGCATTTAAATGCAATGTATCCTTTGGACCACCAACTGTAAACTTGGGGGTGAAGAGAGATCATATTCCATGCCTTATCAGATTCCCCTGGCTTATCTCGGTTATTTAGGTAGCGAGTGCGATTTGCAAATTCATTCCCAACTAAAAAGGTTCGATGAGGCCCTAAATCGAATGTTCTGTTGATGTGTTCCTGGGTATCATTCCAAGTAAATGGTGCGATATGGTATGCATTCGGGTATTTTGCACCCGTGACCACACAGATATTACCATCACGCGCCAAACATTTGGTTTGTTCCGCGACGTCTATGTTGTGTTTATCGATTCTGGATAACTCGACGGCTTGAAGTTCGTCAGTATACTCGGACTCGCTTCCTGCCGAGCTTGGCGGCTCAATTATTTGTAGTTTAAGGCTGGCTTCCGACTTGACTTCAAAAGAGGTCGTCTCATCGATATCCATCCTGGAGCTACCGTGGGATACAGTGCTTGGGCATGCGATAGACGGCTGGCCAAGTTGACCAGAAACGAAAGTCTCACGGTGTCCTTTGCGTAAATGTCGAAGATCTTTGATGGGTTTAGCTGACCGTGTATACTGCTCAGAGTAGCTGACTTACAATACTTGCACGACGGCGAGATAGCGTCAATACATCTCTGCATCTCAAAATCGAGAATTCTTTCTGACATTAACTCGTTTGGTCCGAAAAGCGACAGCGGGATGGTCATTATTGCGGCGACATGTTCGGCACGGAGGCAGAAGTCTTTTGATCCTGCCCGGCAGCAGCCTCGGATCACTGACTGGATAGTCTTCGCGTGTTGAATTCTTTCATCGATTTCTTCCAGTGGAAGAAGATGGGCTGGTTGATGTTGCGATTGCCTGATAGGCATTGAGCGGGTCATGGTGGTGGTTGTTTCCCGGGCTGCTTGAGAAAACATGAAATGAAATGAAATTGGAGTCGGCAGAGAACAAACAGAAATTTCAGAGGATTCCACGCGAGCTTTCCATGTCGGCCTTGGAATACTGTACACCAAAGCATGGCGGGTTGCCAGTTATCTCTTACTCGTGCACTGCAGTGTAAGGTTTGTTCACTGCAAAATGTAATACTCAAAACTCCTAAAGGGTGAACGTCATTAAACCCCACAGGTCTCCTAAGCTCTATGTGGCGTCCATTAGCTTTGAGCATCGGCTCACCTGCGAATCAGGGATTCAACTCACAACAAAGGTAAATTTTATACCACGAGATAATCGATATGTAACAACTAAGAAAGAATAAGAGCACTTGAATCTTCATCTCTACGAGTTTTAGGGATAGATTGTCAACAAGTTTTATACAACAAGTATATACAAGCCACTATTTCCCAACTAAAGAGCGAGGATTAATGGGTATGAAAGAATATAGTCTCTCCAACTCTAACTCCAAATCACCGGCGATCCTGTCGTTGAAGCTCTGGAGGTACCACTGGCACCCTTTGCAACTCCGATGACATCGGGTAGCTTCTGTCCAGCTCCGGCCACCACATTGTCCGTAAATAGAAGCGCACTGCTGAGGTTAGTATCTATGAGCCAGTCCGCGGCTTGTGAAGGAGAAAGCGCTTACATTGGCACCAGGCTCTTGCTTGGAAGGTTTGTGCTTAGACTTATTGGCAGGGCTCGTTAGCACCAGTGTCAATCTCTTGCTGCTGGGGTTGGTTCTCACTGCCAGGCTGCTGGAAAGAGTTTCCGTTGCCACCTTGCTGACCGTTACCTGGCTGCTGGGCATCACCACCCTGAGAAGCATCACCGCCAGTAGAGCCACCGGCGCCGCCACCGGAAGAAGCTCCCTCAGAAACAGTCATGTGAGAAGATCCGCTGCTGAAGTAACCCTCAGTAGCGAGGATCTGGTAGTCGTGGGTACCGAGCTTCATGCCAGCCTTCTCCCAGGCATCGAAGTGAAGACCAGTGTCAACGCTACCACTGGAACGGTGCTGTTGGCGAACAGACCAGTACTGCTGGAAGGTCTGGGTGCCATCGATCGAAGGGGCGTTGGTACGAGTGGTCTCGAAGATGTCGTAGGTGCTGCCATCAGCCTCAACGGTACCCTTCTTGGTAGCACCGCTGGAGGGGTTGTAGGTACCGAAGGACTCGACGATGTAGTACTCGACGAGGGGGTTTCGGGTCCAGCCGTAGACGGAGAGGTAGCTGTTGCCGTTGGGCTTGTACTCTCCCTCATACGAGATGGTTCTAGCGGGTATCAGCAAGGGGCCATGTATAAGGATATAGCGGACTTACCGGGCTTTTCCAGGAGACCAACCCTTACCACCGACGACGTTACCACCATCCTTCCACTCCATGGAGTAAGAACCTCCCTCACCGTTGGTGTAAGTAGCATCGGCACCGCCATCGCTCCACTGTATAAAGTCAGCTATGGTTCGAGAAGCATCTGGCTTATACACACCCAGGAGTAGTAGAATCCGTTGTTAGTACCGGAACTGTTGGGAGTACCAGCCCGCTTGGTAATCTTGGAGAAGAGACCTTCTTTGGAGGGCGCTGCAAGAGAACCAGCTACGAGCGACAGCCCAGCGAAGACGGAAGTGAAGTGAACCATGACGAATGATTTGAAGAGAAAAAAGAGTGTCTTAGAATAGAAAACGAGTGTTGGGTTGAAGGATGATTCTCTCTACCATTGTTGCGAAGTTGTTGGTATAGATATAGAAAAGAAAAGACCCTTGTTATATCACTTCGTACTATTGTTTCGAATAAACATGTGGTGTTGCTTGGTCTGAAACAACTTGTGGGGCCGGCCCGTTTTCCCGATCGGACAATGATTTGACGTTTAATGAATGAGGAACGAGGCTCAATTTTTCCGTCCATTGGACGATTGTTTTGATGTTTCCGGGAGATGGTGATTTTAATGCGTTGAGCTGATGGTGGGCCGACTAGATCTAGATGCCAAGCGAATATTCATGCTTTCCGCTCAGCCTCGTCATGTTCCAAGTTTCAGGCCTACAAATGGCTATTTTTACAGAGGATCGAACATTATAGATGGTATATGAGATAAGCTATATATTGAATCTTGGCATAGAGAAGTCGCTGCACATCCGACGTCAGGTAGAATATCGTCTCTAGTAATAAATCCACGGCAACTATTCCGGCTCAAATCCACTCTTTTGACCTCGCGTTCCACAATTCATTTCAGTTGAAACGAGGTAACAGCCGTATTTTGTGACCAGCATCGGTAAACGGCAGCATCCTCGACCTGAAACTTGGCATAAGCTAGAACCATGTGGCCCAAGTTTCACGTTTCAAAGATAATACCCGATATCAGGCTATTCTCAAAAGTCAAATACCCGAATACAACTGCATACGTCAATCACGGTAGATCTGACCCAAAAATATTTATACATGATACAATATGGTTGCACATTGATTGAATTTAAAGTAGTGCAGCAGTTGAGGCTCACAGCTGCCATGGAACATGTTTAGCCTGAATGAACTCAACCAAGATAACGGATCGATCGTCTTAAAAAAAATTCGAGATCAACACTGGATATTGGACGCGAATGCGGATCTTCGCTACAATTCCTTGTTACAGAAAAGTGCCTCGAGTGAACCCTGCGCACATCCTATAATCAACAATGCGTCTCATAGAAGACTGGGCGCAGTCCGGGGTGAATGGTGATTCAGTAGCAGGCATCATAGCGTGGCAGCATGACTAATTCTGCCAGAATGCGAAAAATTCATTGGGTTTCTGGCCTCATTCTGTCTCTCTCTCTATACTCTGCACTCTGTCTCAACCGTCTCTTTGCACCGTCTATCCGAGCCTGTTTTCAACGAAAGTTCAGTTCCTGGGCACTATACCTGTGACACATACACCTAAAATTCGTCCAGAGAAATCTTTTCCTCGCTCAAGAACTCCCAGAGTACATCACGCGTTCTTGCTACCATTGGTTTCACTTGGCGGCTCCTGTCCGACAAACAGCAACACCCTGAGATTATCAGCTCACGAATCCCATAACAAATATCACTAATACTTACCATGAAACCCTCCAAGTCGGGTTTCCATTCAATCTCTTGCACATTCCTCGGCTTCCATCATTGTCTGGCGCCACATCAGCAGAACACCAGCCATCATCAGCAAAGTCAAGAGACTTTTCACGAAACAACTTCGCAGCAAGCGTCTTGGCAAGACCACGTCGACGAAACGGTTCCTAACTCATAATTTAGTAGTTTCTTATCGTGTTTTGAAGTCACAGATCCGTACCTCGCAGTGGAGGCTGATTAGTGAGCCGTCGAACCCTAAGTCGAATTAGAGTTGAGCCGCATAATTTAGGCTCGAGGGAACTTACCCAGAAAAGCCCAGGAGACAGGCGTTCCGTCATCGAGCTTGATTACCAAGCTTGGCATGCGTCTCAGGACTTGCCTATAGGAAGGGCATCAGCCAGTATTCCGGCCGGCTAAAATCAGACTTACACTGTTCTCGGGATATTGGTTCGGGAGATGACAACTCGGCAATCATCGTCTGTTGCCGTTCCCCAATGCATACCCTCGGGTAAAGCTATTTCCTCCTTTGGCAGATTCTCGTACTTGAAGAGCCATTTATCATATGCCCCTGTTTCACGAGCTTGAACGCGGCCTGTCTTGGAGAGTAAATCTCGGACTGAGTCGTGCAATGTTCCGACCAAGACAGCCTCGCCATAGACGAGGGGACGCCCATAATCTTTTGCTATCACGACAATCTTCTCGATTATCTTTTGAAACTGCAGTTCATAGATAGCCGTGTCGTTAGTGTCGGCATCATCAGGATGCTCGAGGGTCGAGTATATCCACGTTTGCGTGTCAGGGCCACCGCCGACGTCGATGTACGCCGCAGTGAACCTCTTTGGAAAGTCGACCCCTTCCTCAAATTGAGATTCCGATGCCAGTATGAGTCTTGCTGTCTCTCGTAGGCCATTTTCAAACTTGGTAAACTGAAGACGTCGAAGGAGGGGTAGCGAGTAGGGCAGTTGATTAGTCAAAAGAGCTAAGAGCTGCTCTGGCACGGCCGTGTAGACCTTGACAAAATCCGCCATTTCGATTACTTTTCAGGTCCCTCAGATGGTGTTTGACTCGGCAGATCGAGAAATGGCATAGAGAAAAATAGTTTGAGATACGTGGATGAATCATTGTCACACATGGGTAAATGTCGGTTATCGGAAAGATTGCAATGGCGACGCCTTTTCGCAAGAAAATGAGTCACTGGGATCACTTCCCTGTCTTTAGAGTCGCAAACATGTATTTCAGTTCCGCGTAAAAGCTGAAAGACCGAGACGTGTTTATTCTTCTGACCTCCGATTTCGGGCGGTTGGTATATTGAGGTATGACTTAGGTCACTTAGATCATTGAACTCGAATGATATGTGTTGCATGAGAATCGAAAGGTAGCCAAACGGGTAATATTTAGCTTCAGCCTGCTACTTACCATCGCTATAATCTTCCCAGTTTTTACCGAGAATCTTATGAAGTACTTCAAGTAAGAGTATCTTGTTCTAGGCTAGATATAGGACTGAAACTAATCTTCACCTCTGACAGGATTCACTCTAATAATCCCACAGTAGGTTCATTATTTTATGCCGGCCAGCAACTTTAACGCAAGAGATCATGTAGATAGTTGCCTTCCTTTAAAAAGAAATAGAGTGAAATCGGAAAAGGACGCTAATGGGATGAGATCTTCACAACCAACAGCTTACATAGGCGAGCTACCCTACAGTCTCGCGTCTCAATGTGGTCAATACCAAGAAAAGGCCACAACTAAATAGCTTTCTAGCATCCTTAATAACTTTTCTGGCCTCTTGCGGAGTTTCTGCAGACATAATGCGCTTTCTTAAGTGCATGGCGAATAATCGACGCGACGTGGTTCAGGATTACGCTATTATTGTCTATTCTACTATCGTGAAAAATGGTGATGCAGCATTTTTGACGAGACAAGGTGGAAAGAAAACCCAGAGACGTCGAAATTGGCACCAAGAGTCTCAATAGCCGTCTAAAAGGTAACTAACTGATTACGAACGGCCTTGTGATCTGTCCTGACCAGCCTATCAATGGCTACTGACACCAAAACCATCTCTCTTGCTTCATGGTCAACCGGATCGCCAGCAGCCGACCCGCTCCCAACATGTCGTCGATCAGTCAATAAGTCTCTAGCTTTAGAACGGCCTAGACGGAGTAAGTGTAATTGCCACTGTTGGTGCGCTGTCCATTCACCTTGGTCAGATCAAGAATTCTCTAGTCTCCACCCATCACCACCAACTCCCCGAGAGAGACTCGGCAGTCTCGACTCCCCGTGAACTCCCCGAAATAAAGTCACGGACAAATGACGGTCCTAAATTTGGACGCGACTTGAGCCGCGCGAGGGAAAAATCCTCCTCCAACCTCGCATCAACATTGCGAGACTGTCAACCCACGACAGTAGCACCTACACCGCATCCACGCAACTCCGAGGCACGACAAGATGACCGGGATGGACGAATACCGAAGGTCACTAGGGAGGTGGTATGTGGGTCGACGCAATTAAGCATAATGAACTCTGCTGACATGGGAACATCTAGATTGTCCAGATTGTTGATCAGTTGCCCCATAGCATACGGTACCTCCAGTAGCCGACCGATATTCACGCTGACGATCACATCGACCTGTCATCTATCGACGTAATGACATTGTCGCGACAAATGGAGAAGACTCGGTTGGCGGTCTTTCACCATCGCCGTGGCTTTCGACGCAATTGACTATCGAGATGAGATGCCTACTGGCTTGCCACCTTTGATCGTTAACCTGTCCCGATTCCACGGACGATAACCAATAGTGGCAGGTAGAGGTTCAGCTCACAATGTCGTGCCAATTGGAACCTTGACGAATCAATCAGAGGACGAATCTCGCAAGCCCGCGACCAGCCACGACCGAACCCAATTACGTCCGAATTGGAGTTGGAATTGCAAATCCCACGTATAAACTCTACTATATCTTGATAACCTTGCAGTCGCTGGCAGGGTTGTGTGCCGTATTGCCGATTAAGTGCGTTGCCAAGCTCCCAGAACAACGGGATGTGCTCGCGTGCATTTGATGGCGTCGCTTGGAGGATGCATTCCCGGGAGAAGCAACGGCTGCGCTAGAGGAAGACGTGGGCGTCGCTTGGCAGGGGATCGAGTACCGTGTACAACGGGAGTGAACTGTACTCTCGCTCAAAAACACACCGAGCTAAGACGGATCCAAATGCACACGCCCCGACACTAGACCACCACCATCCAACTGCACGACAAGGGTAGATCTGGGTTGTTCGTCCCACCAACCGCGGCGAGATTGATCAGGACGCAGAAAAAAGTGCTGGATAAGCTTACCTGATGGTGCGCAAGATCTGGAAATATTCGCCATGGGACCTGGATCGCAAGGTGCGATGTGCAGCACCCTGAAACTGTCGCAAATTCGTCAAAGCATAGACAAATTCGATCATCGAAGTAACAGAAGGACCGACGCCAGCAGCCTCACAATAGCAACCCGCCTGAACCTCATCTACATTAGCTCAAACACCACGTTCACCAAGGCAAATTGCTATCGAGATGGCCAAGACAACAATATGGATGGGTTGGCGGATTTTGTGCCGGGAGGCGTCGCCCTTCGTGGGGGACCAAGCCGGAAGGCTTATGATCCCTAGCGGGAGGGATGAGGTGAGGCCTTGGCTGTACATTGGCTTCTTAATCTTGTCATTCGTCTAAATGCAAGCTGGACCGTCGGGCGAGCCCCGATGGCCCGGAACATGGGTTCTTGTTGGATCCAATGAGACATGCAGCAGTGACAAACGGGGACACTGTCAACGAGGTTACTCCCAGCTCGCGTGCCTGCGCGAGTGGGGGACGAAAGGGACCATCTTTGAGCTGAAACAGCAGACACAGCCGGCGACCGCGGGATAAATCTGTTTCGATCTCGTAAGGAAAAGGCGGGAAACGACCGACGACCCAGCGATGGCCCGAGAGTATTACGCGGAGAGTGCTACGATGGCCCATGTTGTAACGAAGGAAGCAAGCTAATACGCGGCCATGATCGCCCAGATTGGAGATCCGCGTTACCTCGAAATGAGAACAGACACATGCGACGCACTAATATGAGCAATGTGGAAGGGTCTATTGCGTCAGATAAGATTTCGGACTTGCCATATTGCACCATACCAGTGTGTCGACTTGCAAAGTTGAAGCCATTGATCGAGCGCTGGTAGCTTCACACACGACTCGGAAGATCGGCAACGTGTGTCACGGTCAAGCTGTCAATCCAGAGCCTCTTTGACTCACAGTAGTTGTAGTTTATTCGAGTCTAGACCTGATTTGTGACCGCGCGACCGCAGCCTTGGGAAACTAAAGTTGTCTCGGTGCACTCACTTCGAAAGACAGCAAGGGTTGGGCGCTGGCCCAGGGATGGGGAAAATTGATGGATGTGCACTTGTTGCTGGACTCCCCGAAAATAGGGACCCATCTTGAATCCTCGGCCGTAGAGCATGGGTGTTGTGATGGTTGAGCAATAGTCTCACCAGAATCAGTTCTGGACTCCATGGAGGGCTAAGGACCCTCATGATAAAGCTCGGAGGTGAGAGACTTGTTGTTTCATTGTGGCTTTTTTTCTGCAGCAATATCGGCATTCGCGATGTGATATCGAGTCTGGTGAAGGTTATTGATGGTCCCGTAACGCCAGGGACGTTAGCACCGGTAGCAAAGGGGAGTGGGGCCGAAGCGTTACGGGGAGTTGGGGTATGGGCCGATGAGGCCATCATGATGAATATTGGGTCATTGAAGAGACTGAACAGCAAGATAGTCTTCATTCAGGGCGATGAATTACTTTCTCTGAAGTACACTTGGGCACCGAAGCGACGTAATCCAGCCATGAAAAGTTTGAGAGGCCAGCAGTGTTCTCCCCGATACTAGAAGCATGCATAGAACAAAAAGCTCTCAGCCGGTAAACCTCAAAGACAGGGGTACCTGAGCTACCTAAGCAACTCCCCGAAGGTCCCTGAAGGATCTTGATCAGTGTGCCCTTACCCACTGTAAGCAATGGATATCAATACTCCGTACACTACACAATAAATATGGTAACTCACAACATTTTCCACGCTCGACTTCCTCCATGTCTCGATGAGATGAGTTCATTGACCATTTCTAATCCAATAATGATCTCATTTTACTCTGTACCATCAAAGCTTTTACGGTTTCAACCCCACTATTCCGCAACGGGAATAACGTCTGCCGCTTAGAAAGCGGTACTAAACCGCTAACGGCTTTAGATAGAATGGCGCAATCGGGGACCATACCGTCGCGAGATCTCACAGGGATTTTTCTCTTTTCATGAACTTTGAACGTGGTAATGCAAGGTCGCATAATATTCACAGACTTTTTGTCATTTCGCTCAATATTACTCACAAAGAATTAGAAGCCTCACATAATGCAAGCTCTTGAAGAATTCCCTTCTTCAGGGGATATGATCTTGCCACGGGGATGACACGAATGTTGGTGGAGTTTTGGCGGAGCTGAATTGGGATAGCGACAATTGCATGCTCAGATCCTGGTCAGCACGCAATGGTTCTAATGGAGCCCCGGACACACAGCTTTTGCCGCAAACTCCCCACGCTGCCTCCATCAATTCTGCAGCTTGACGCGGTACAAGACAAGACAAGAGAACAGAACAGAGAGCTTGGGGTGTGAAGGAAATGACACACCGCACGAGGGTCCGAGGAGACCTCCAATGTGACCCCAGCTCGCATGTACAGGCTACAAAGGATACAGGCATTGCCAGTCACTACCTAGCGCCCAGAGCTTTTGGCGTTCGTCGATCCCTGTTCAATCACGCACTGAGACTCTCATCTCCCCGCTCGCAAAAAAAGAAACGTCGTGGCATTGGACTTGGGCCGTGGTCACGATTGCATGAAGCCTGAAAAAGGGCTGAATTGAGAGGAAACGATACTATGTACCGCGTGGGCCAGACCAAACCAGACCAGGATAGCTACAGGTCTACAGTAGGTCCACGGAACGATAGCGACAGCTTAGCAATTGACTTGCCCTTGAACTCGGATCGCCGCTGGTGGTCAGCCAGTCCAATCTAAATTTATATGTGGCCCTTCCTCGCCTCTTTCTTCTCGATTATCTCTCTCTCAACCTCGCTCCCACTTCTCAATTCCCTCAACGGGTCTTAACCCCATATATATCCAACAGATCGACTCGATCTGGCTCACCCTTTGCCTCCCTCGACCCTCTGACCCTGAAAACCCAAGACCTTCAGTCGTCATAGCTACCTCGACTACTTGTCCTAACTAGGAGAAAGTCTTGCTAGCGCTGCATCACACCCCCGACCGACCGAGCGACAATCCGACTTGGGGACCCACGGCACGTCTTGACGACTCAAATACCCACGTTGTGCCGTTGCTGATCAACCTTTTTGATCTCCCCGTTCTTGCATACCTACTCAAGAATCTTATTTCATCTCCCTTCTTCCATCGTCTTTTTTTGAGCGTTGTCCTTTTTTCCCAGTTGACTTTGCTATTGTTGTTTCAACATGTCTCAACCCGGCAAGAATTCTGCCAAGACGGTCTTGGAAAAGTTCATCGGCGCCGATCACACCCAACCCGAAGAGAAAGCGCCTTCAATCACCAATGCCGACCTTTACATCGAGGAGGAGCCCACAGTTGGTGAATTCCTTCGAGAAATCACACCAAGCGCTCGTGCTGTTGGAGAATACTTTTACAACCTCTTCCCATTCTTGTCATGGGTGGGCAAGTACAATTTGATTTGGTTCATTGGTGATTTGGTTGCTGGTAAGTTAACTCCCCGGTGCGGTTACATTCTCGGGGAAACTCTGTTAGCTGACATCAACTCCCCGCAGGAATCACTGTTGGTGCTGTAGTTGTTCCCCAGTCTATGGCCTATGCCCAGCTGGCACAGCTTCCTGTCGAATATGGATTGTACTCATCCTTCATGGGTGTCTTGATCTACTGGTTCTTTGCCACATCCAAGGACATCACCATTGGTGTAAGTACACTCTAATCTTATTGACCAAACTTAACTGACTCTTCAGCCCGTCGCCGTCATGTCCCAAGTCACAGGTAACATCGTTCTAAAGGCTGCCGAGTCCCTGCCTAATGTTCCTGGTCACGTTGTCGCCTCCGCCCTCGCGGTCATTGTCGGCTCAATCGTCACTTTCCTTGGCCTTGCTCGTCTTGGCTGGCTCGTCGAGTTCATCCCTCTGCCTTCCATCTGCGCTTTCATGACTGGTTCTGGCGTCAACATTATCGCTGGTCAGGTCCCTAAGCTTATGGGCATCAAGGGTGTCAACACCCGTCAGGCAACATACCGTGTGATCATTGACACCCTCAAGCACTTGGGTGGTAGCAAGCTCGATGCTGCTATTGGGCTGTCAGCCCTGACCATGCTCTACCTCATCCGTATCTTCTGCAGCACCATGGCCAAGAAGCAGCCCCAGCGCGCTAAGCTCTACTTCTTCATCTCAACCCTGCGAACTGCCTTCGTCATCTTGCTGTACGTTGGTATCAGCGCTGGCATGAACATCAACCACCGCTCCAAGCCCCGCATCAGCATTGTCGGCGATGTTCCCAGTGGTAAGTTATCTCGTCTTACAATTCGCAATTGATCCAGTGATTAACTAAAACATACAGGTTTCACTCACGCTGCTGTCCCCGAAATCAACACGCCCATCATCAAGTCTTTCATCTCTGAGCTTCCCGCCGCCGTCATCGTTGTCCTGATTGAACACATCTCCATCTCCAAGTCTTTCGGCCGTGTCAACAACTATGTTATCGACCCCTCTCAGGAACTCGTCGCCATTGGTGTCAGCAACCTTCTCGGTCCCTTCCTTGGAGCTTACCCCGCCACTGGATCTTTCTCCCGAACTGCCATCAAGTCCAAGGCCGGTGTTCGAACTCCCTTCGCTGGTGTCATCACTGCTATTGTCGTCTTGCTTGCTCTCTATGCCCTTACTGCTGTCTTCTTCTACATTCCCAACGCAGGTCTTGCTGGTGTCATCATCCACGCTGTCGGAGATGTCATCACTCCTCCCAAGGTTGTCTACCAGTTCTGGCGCGTTTCACCCATTGAGGTCATCATCTTCTTCGCTGGTGTTCTCGTCACCATCTTCAGCTCCATCGAGAACGGTATCTACACCACAATCTCCATGTCCGCTGCTGTCGTCGTCTTCCGTCTCTTCAAGACTCGTGGTCGCTTCCTCGGTGTTGTTCGTGTCCGAACCATGAAGGCCAACGTCAGTGACGGTACCGCCAGTCCTGGATCAGTTGATGAGGGTGAGGGCTCTCTCCGAGCTGGCTTCCTTCCTCTTGATCACGGCAACGGTGCCAACCCCAAGGTCATCGTCCGCACTCCTTACCCTGGTGTCTTCATCTACCGATTTGCCGAGGGCTTCAACTACCCCAATGCCTCTCACTACCTCAACCACCTCACAGAGACTATCTTCCAGGAGTGCCGAAGAACTAACCCTGCTCTTCTGGGTAAGCTTGGTGACCGTCCCTGGAACGACCGAGAGCCCCGCCACATCAAGGCTGTTGATAATGATGAGCGACCTATCCTCAAGGCCGTCGTCCTTGATTTCTCCAGTGTCAACAACGTCGACGTTACTTCTATCCAGGCTCTGATTGATGTTCGCAACCAACTTGACAAGTTCGCTGCTCCAGAGGTCGTCGATTGGCACTTCGCCAACATCGAGAATCGATGGACTAAGCGCGCTCTTGCTGCTGCTGGCTTCGGTTTCCGTACTCCCCGCACTAACCACGACGGTAATGGACATTGGAAGGCTATCTTCTCCATTGCCGACCTTGGCGGCGATGACAGCGCTGCTACTGCTGCTGCTCTCGATGAGAAGGCCAAGAGCGCCCCCATCAAGCAGGATATCGAGGCTGTCGACGACTCTATCCACAGCATTGGCTCCGAGAAGGGTGTGTCAAGAGACCCAACCAGCGCTCGTCTCATTACCGTGCAGGGTCTCAACCGACCTTTCTTCCATCTCGATTTGCAGGAGGCTGTTGACGCTGCCGTTTCCGCCGCTGAGTTGAAGCAGCATTAAATTGGCCATTATTACATATTAATCGTTGTGTATCTGGGTATTACGGTGTTTCATGGAGTTTTAATATGGTAAAAGATTTGTCATGTGTTGGAATCACATCGCCTTAGAGGTTGTTAGGCGATGTGTCTATACCCGATTTAGTTTTGATGTTGGTCTAGTTCTAGTGTTTACACCGGGGACGATGCCAATGGTGAAGTTGTCTATGGCTTATGAATGACAATGACTTATCGCTTTTACATGCATGCCTTTTGCCCGTGACAGTCGTAAATACTGAAGAACTTGAGAATATACTGAGTAACCTGACAACCCCCAGAGTCCTAATATGTACTCGGAGTGATTAAAACCTTTTTATATATGCCCTACATGCTCGCTGTCAGATCTCGGTTACAAGTCTTGTCTTGATGTCATGAGCGAAGCACAAACACGACCATGCACGAAGGAGGTGTGATCATTGCCCAAGACAAATAAGAAACCAGTCCAAGGCCAAACCGTGTTCAACTTCTCCACTTGAATGAGATACGTTACCATATTTGTGAAACCCAGAAACTAGCCACTTGAACAATAAGATCACTGCTATTATCGATTTGGTACGTGGCGTGTATGGGAGCCTCGAGTTATCGATCGTCTACTTCGAACGGCCCAATATCACTCCCAAGGACAGGTCACCACGAAGTGAAGCTTGCAAGGTGACGAAAGATTGGAGAAATAGAAGAATCGCTCAAGTGAGCCTGATATTGTACAAGAAAACTGTCTGCCATGAGTCCCTTCACAATTCGTCTTAACCTCGCTGAGCGGTGACTCCATAACATTGGTTGTAGTAGGTTCTCAAGAGAATTGCTTAGAGGTCAGGGACATGTGAAACGCCACGAAAAGAGCGATTTGATGACAAAACTGCCTTTGGAAAGGTGAAGGCTCTCGAGCTCACCTAGCTACCATTTACGTTGATCAGTCGGATGTAACGGGCTTTCGAAGCGTGAAAGAAGTTCAGGTCATAGGGGGGTTCCAGAGGTCACAAGGCCCTATCTCGTGCTGGAGAGGGACACTTCGAATGAGCCGGAACGAGGCTAACTTCTGGCAAAAGGCTATTCCCGGACGCTTTCACTGTGAATCATACACTATACAGGCTTTGGTTTTGGGTCTCTACTATGTACCACCGTCGTCATCAGATGATAACACTTGGCGAGTAGCGCCACGATATTGATTGAGCATGTTATTATGAGGGATAACAGAACACGTTAGCCATCAGTAGACTAAGTCCCAGACTCAAAGTTCCAGAAAGAACACGTGCTTCCAGAAAGCAGCGATGAGTTGAAGGAGCCAGTTATCGTCCGCATGAGGAGTAATCGCTTTTTTGCATTTGCGGAGAGATACGGAGTAGACGGAATTTACCACCCGACTACCTCGTAGATACCTACTTTCCTACTTTTGGGCAGGTGAATGGGAGGACATAAGCTGGCAACAGAATGTACGTTACTAGACAGAGCTGTCAACCCCGTGCTATCTAGGCTAAGGTTCGGAGAGTGATATTTTGAGGTGATAGACCTTGCAGCTGATGCTTAAATCACGCGCCTTACTCATCAGCATAATCGCCTGAGAACCCAACAAACTCGAATAATGCCAAGACGAGGAGGTCAGGTATGTATATTCAAACGCTGATGTGCATCAAGTGAAGAGGAAGATTCAAACAATTTAGACAAGTCTCAGGATAGAAAGGTTATATAAGGCATCTAGTCCCCGGATGTCGGATGAACATGCCCGTGTCGTTCAAATTACCCCTGATGCCAGAATGGTTCAAGAAATGGCCTGATATCTATGTCAATCGTAACTTATCGTCACTCTCGAACAAAGCGTCGGAGACTAACTGCTAGTGGTGCATATCCGGCACTAATTCCCACTAACTGATCCAGGTCTCATACGTAGTGAAATTGAAATCGAGATAATTCAAAGCGAATCTCCAGACAGTAAAACAAATCTATCCTAACTTAGATTGACGAGAAAGACAAAGGATTCAAGGCCCTGAGGATCTCACCGCATGACATCATGTCCGCCGGTCGGAGCAAAAGATTTCTTTGGCGAAAGCTTCTATCAGGAATTCTAGAAACAATATCGTCATGGATCTTGTTAGTACACGTGGAAAATACTTCCGTGCCGAGGCAAGCGGCTCCGCCGTGCTCCACTCTTGACCGGGTCCGTATCCACCAAGAGCGGTCCGAGAATCCATTTTCAACGGTTGAATTTTATTTGGAGATTACAAAGCTGGGGACGAGTTACGTGAATGATCCGAGGACCTGAAACAAACGGTCAGGACGGATAAAGATAACGATGTTTCCGAAGTAGGTATTAATAGCAAGGGGACATGTTAAGCGACTTGTCGGTGAAGAAACATTATCGTCCGTTGTCAACATGATGATTGTGCAACAGAAGAGAAGCATCAGAAGGTGAAGAAGATGCTAGATTAGTCTCTCCGGAAATAAACATCCCCCCCCAAAAAACATGCAAAACTTGGAATGCGAAAATATCCATACATAATGACGGACTCTTCGCTAACCCCGATATCAAGGCAAAAAGAAGCTTTCACATCCCCACTTCGGTCTCTTTCTTCAGGCTCATTCCAAAGTCAAACCCACAATCCGTGCTTCGCGTGGTCGGCCAACTCGATGAGGAAGACTGCCCCGGCCGGTCCGATAGCCCTATGTAACCGTAGCTATCGCAAGCCGTTTTCTACATAAAGCCCAGCCTAGAAGCCCCCCTCGAATCGAGCCATATACCCCATCTTTACACAAAACTCCATCTCTATATCTCTACACCCCTACATACAAATCGCCGCAACAATGGTCTCTTACAAGGTCTTCCGAGGAACCCCCGAGGGAAAGATTGTCTCTGACACCGTCGAGCGTGAGCTCCAGAACCACGAAGTCTTCATTGAGACAACACACTCTGGTGTTTGTGGAACGGATAAGCTCTACCAGCCCAGCGGAATTGTCCTGGGTCATGAGGGTGTTGGAGTTATTCGTGAGGTTGGATCTTCAGTGAAGAACCTCAAGGTTGGCGACAGAGTTGGATTCGGATACACACATCAGATCTGCGGCTCTTGCGATAACTGCTGTACAGGTAAGCAATCGGAGAGTTTTAGGAAACAACAATACTGACCATGCTACAGACCTTGACCAGTACTGCCGTGAGCGTCAGATCTACGGTTTCTCTGACACTGATAACGGCTCCTTCTCCTACGGCGCTGTCTGGGACTCAAAGACTGTTGCTCCCATTCCCGATGGATACGACTCCGCTGATGCCGCCCCCCTTCTTTGCGCGGGAGCCACTGTTTACACAGTCATGACCAAGTACGGCCTCCGTTCTCAAGATAGAGTCGGTGTTATGGGTATTGGTGGCCTGGGCCATCTTGCCATCAAGCTCGCTGCCGCCAAGGGAGCCCACGTCGTTGTCTTCTCTTCCTCCGAGTCCAAGAGACAGGAAGCTCTGGACTATGGTGCCTCTGAGTTCATTGTCTTCAAGTCTGGAGACGAGGCTCCAAAGGACTTCAAGCCTGTTAAGCACTTGCTTCTCTGCGGCAGCGCAAATGTCGACTACAACAGGTCCGTATAACGAACCAGCACTTGATTCGTCGTAGCTAACAAATATAGCCTCGTTCCCCTTGTCGATACCGATGGTGTCATCTACCCTCTTACTGCCGATCTGGAGTCCACTCCTCTTCCCCTGACCTCGCTCTCCCTCAAGGGTATTCGCGTCCAGGGCTCTCTAGTCAGCTCTCGCGATAGCCTTCGAAAGCTTCTTGACTTTGCTGCCAGGAAGAACATCAAGCCCACCATTATGACTTACCCTCTTAACGAGGAGGGTATTGAGAAGGCTCTGCACGATTTGAAGGAGGGCAAGGTTCGATACAGAGCTGTCCTTGTCAAGGAGTAAAGTGGTTACGTGTTAAAGAAATTTGAAAACAGCGGTTGCGAAGCTCAGGTGTGTTTTCAGAGAGAAAAGCGAGGTTGAAGGATATACCAATTTGTAAGATTACGAATTTGAAGAAATTGACGTTGACTGTTATTGAGTTGAACCGTTTTGACTCACTGGGGTTATCGACATTTGGTGAAGATTTCGTAAGGTGGTGACGAAACCAGGTACACGGTGAGGAACCTTTGTAAGCTCGACAGGGTTAGCTTCTTATCCCACCAAATGAAAACCGAGAAACTGAAGATGCTCATAATTAGGTCTAATTTACACAAAATTCAACCGGCATTTATTAGGAGAGTAGTACTTCACCGTAATCGAGATTATGTGTGACCTTAGTGATGAAGCGTATTACTGGTTTTGCCCACCTTAGGTTGGTTGATAATAGATCTTGATTATTATTGACCCAAGAACAACAATTCGTAGGCCAGAGTAATTCAAATAGTCAGGATCTATCTCTTATTGACGTAGCATACCGAGTTTCCTTCGTTCAAATATTGGCTACATCCAATATCTAGCTGAGCAGCATCACAAACGGTTCAGTCTATCATTCCCTATTTCTCCCCTGTAAGACGGCCCAAGTTTGTCCTATCGCTTGGTTGACCAACCAATCAACTTCTTTCCCCGCAGTTGAATAACGCATGAAAACGTAGTCACCCACGTAAGCACCAACTAATCTAGGCAAATTCGTCATTGGATCTCACCATGAGATAACCAAGTTACCTTGTTTATGGGATCATGATATGAATCTCCCATTTCCCGTTGAGAAGATGCAGAGATAACTCAGCCACAAGCGCTATGGATGCTAATTCTTCACTAAACGTTCTGCCCGAAGCTGATTTCGGCCCCTCGGCCTCGGGAAGATTTGATTTTACTGTCTTGTTTGAGAATGTTATGCTATCTATTGTCCCATCTGCTTTGTTCTTGATTCTCGTCCCGCAAAGATTGCTATGGCTGAAGACAGAGCCACGAAAGATTGTCGAGAATTCGCGTCTTCTTGTCAAACTGGTTTGTGCCCTAAGGCTGAAGTCAAGATAATGCTGACGATTACAACAGGCCTTGATCACTGTCTATACTGGGCTGCAACTCGTGGTATTGACATACTGGACGGTCGGACCTCTACCTACATCTAAACCTCAAATCGTTGCAGCGGCTCTTGTGTTTGTGAACGGACTGTTGTTGGCCTTACTGTCTTATGTCGAGCATACACGCTCCGTGAGACCTTCAACAATTATAAATGTCTATCTCCTTTTTACAGCCCTTTTCGACTGTGCTATAGCCAGAACGCTATGGCTTCTCGATGGAGCGCATGCAGTTGCGAGGCTGTTCACGGCAGCAACCAGCGCCAAGGCTCTCATTCTTGTTTCCGAAGCATGGGAGAAGAGGTCCATATTGAGAGTCCAGTACCGAGATTTGTCACCCGAGACGACGAGTGGCATACTGGGCCGTAGCGTCTTCTGGTGGATCAACCCTTTGATGAAATTGGGATTCTCCAATTTCCTGACAGAGCACGATCTGTATGTTGCGTTCTATGCCAGGTTACTGGCTTGACTGACACGATGGCAGGTATCCCATCGAAAAGAGTCTGCTGGGAAAGAGACTATTCGCACAGGTAGAGAAGTCATGGCATGCGGGTGAGTTCACGATACATTCCCACCGTATATACCAAGCTGATAAACAGTCCAGCGAATCAAATCAAGAGTAATGCCCTCTTTTGGTCCACCATTTGGTCGTCGAGGAGAGTCTTTCTTCTTGGAATATTATCACGGATTTGTTTGATGGCTTTTAAATACGCACAGCCTTTCCTTATACAGAGAACAATTGGGTTTGCGAGTAACCTAGATGAAGACAAGGCCATTGGATGGGGTCTCACAGGAGCCTGGTGTTGCGTCTTCATCGGACTGGCTGTTTGTGTCTTGCCCATTTCGCTCGCAGTATCCAGACTGACATTGTAAAGATCGCTAACACATTCTACTGGCATATGACTTATCAGTGAGATCAAAGCCCTGCCGATTGAGAAGCCAAGGCTAACTATCTAGATTTGTCACCGCAGTCAGGGGCAGCTTGATCAGTCTGGTATATGACAAGACCCTCGATCTGAGCATCACGGCTTTTGACGAATCAAGTAAGAAAACAGGGCTCTTTGGCAAGGTATGCAGCTAATATCTTGCAGTCGCGGTAACACTGATGTCTGCCGATACCGAAAACATCTGCTTAAACTTCGCAAGCATACACGAGATGTGGGCCTCGCCTATCGAGTGCGCAGTGGCTTTGTATCTCCTATACAGACAACTGGGCATGGCATTTCTGGCCCCCATGGTCGTGGCAATAGGTTTGGCTTCCTGAGGGCTAATAAGTTCACTTTTAACATGGGATTAGTCTCGACCACCGGCATCTTGATGATAGCCAAGTATATCGCAAACGCCCAAAAGCGGTGGGTTCGTGGGATCCAGACGCGCATTGATGTTACTGCTTCGATGTTGGGTTCAATGAAAGTAAGAGCTCATTCCAAAGACGGTCGACTTGAGTCACTGACCAAGGTTTCAGGAAGTGAAAATGCTTGGCCTGACAGATGTTCTCAACAACATGGTTCAAAGTCTACGGGTCAATGAATTGGACCTGTCAAAGAAGTTCCGTAAACTGATGTGCTGGCGAGTCTTCTTCCGTAGGTCTACGAGTCACCTGAAATTAGATAAACCGCTGACTTCGCCTTCTAGAAAATACCATGGAAGCTATAGCTCCACTCGCTACGTTTGCAACCTATGTTGTCATCTCGCAAGAGACAGGCAACCCTTTGAGTACGGCTTCGGCATATACTTCGCTTTCGCTTATCTATCTCTTATCAAACCCTATGTCTACACTCATACGAACAATCCCTGGAATGAAAGCATCGTTAGCATGCTTTGATCGAATGCAGGGCTTTTTGCTATCCGATAGCTGCAAGGATCACCGCTTGCCTCTCAGTGTCCGCGATAGCACAACCCAACAAGAAAGCCGAAATTTCGGACGACGTTCTTTTGGTCAAGACAGAGCTTCGATCGAGCTACTCGATCGCTCCAACGAACCATCAGTGGCTATTGGCCAACCTCTCATGATCGTTTCGGACGCCAGCTTCGGATGGACAAAGGCTGAAGCACCAGTCCTCAACAACATCTCATTCCCTATCCGTAAATCACACTTCACCTTTGTTATTGGGAGCGTGGGTTCTGGGAAGAGCACTCTCATGAAGGCCTTGCTGGGCGAGTTGCAGCCGTCCAAGGGATTCGTCTACACCGACGCTCGACGAATCGCATTTGTTGACCAGAAGCCCTGGATTCAGAACTTGACTATTCGACAGAACATCCTCGGAATATCGACATATCACAAAGATTGGTATGATAGAGTTGTCCATGCATGTGGACTTGAGCAGGACATTGTTGAGATGCCTGACAAGGACGCCACGAAAGCGGGCAGCGGCGGCGTTTCTCTCAGCGGCGGCCAGAACCAGAGACTTGCACTTGCAAGGGCCATTTACTCAAGGGCAGGAGTTCTTATTCTCGACGATGTCTTTTCGGGACAAGATGCTTCGACAGAGGAGCATATTTACAGGATGCTCTTTTCAGAAGCAGGGTTGCTAAGAGAGCTTGGCACGACTGTTGTTTGTGTAACCAACGCTGGTGAGTTCAGCTGCCGCCAGCTCGAAGTGAAACAATACTAACATGCCATAGTTCACCGGCTGGCATATGCAGACCACGTAGTTGCTCTAAGCGAACATGGCACAGTTCAGCATCAAGGCACATTTGAGCAACTCAAGAAAGACACTGATTACTTTAGTGGTTTGCATCTTCGGCAGAACGGGGCTGCCAAGGGAGACGGCGACTCCTCGAAAGCCAACGACAAATCAACTTCAGCACCTCAAGGACCAGAAGAAGAGACTGAATCTGCTAACCGAGCACTGGGAGAACTTGCTACTTATGGCTACTATTTCAACACAGTGCCCAAGTGGCATGTTCTGTTGTTAGTGATGCTCATAGTCTTGTTCGGCGCGGCCCACAAGATGACTGAGCTATTGCTAAGTTTCTGGACTGGCCATTCTGTTATCACTCAACAAAGCGTCAACAACTTCTACCTTGGACTCTACGCGATGCTAGCTGGACTTGCAATCATTGGCATCATGGGTGCAGCCGTGCATTACCTTGTTATCATGGTACCTTTGAGCAGCGAAGTTCTGCATGCCCGGCTACTTCGGACAGTTATGAATGCTCCATTGTCATTCTTCTCGAGGATGGATGTTGGCGTTACAACAAACCGCTTCAGCCGCGACATGTCCGTCATAGACACCGAGCTTCCGTTTGCATTGATTGACCTGGCCATTGATACCAGCGTCACCATCATGTCTGTTATACTGATGTGTGTGTTCTCTGGATACTTTGTGGCAACGCTGCCCCCTCTTGCTTTCTTCTGCTGGTGTAAGTTTCGCTCTTGATACCCTTTCAACATTCACTGACAGTTGCGTTAGTGCTTCAGAGGTTTTACCTTCGAACTTCTCGCCAGATCCGAATCCTTGAGCTACAAGCAAACTCACCACTATTTACACAATTCCTTGACACCCTTCAAGGTTTGTCCAGTGTGAGATCCTTCGGCTGGGTGAAACAGTTCAAGGAACAACACTTTCAGTTCCTCGACGCATCTCAGCGTCCATACTATCTCCTCTTCAGTATTCAGCGCTGGCTAGCTGTTGTCCTTGATCTTGCAGTTGCAGCGCTGGCTACAATCCTGATGGTCCTCATTGTTAAGCTTCGAGACAATTTCGAGCCGAAGTTTGTGGCAATGGCCCTTCTCAATGTGACATCCTTCTCGCAATATCTCACGCAACTCATCAAGAATTATACACAATTGGAGACTTCTCTGGGTGCTGTTAGTCGTACTAAAGAGTTCTGCACTACAACTGACAGCGAGAATCTTCCAGGCGAGGTTGTTACTCCACCCGAGAGCTGGCTTTCTCATGGCCACGTGCGAATCGACAAGTTGACAGCTGCATATACCGCTTCGGGTGAGCCAGTACTGCACGACGTGAGTCTGGATATCGCTGCAGGCTTCAAGGTCGGCGTCGTTGGACGTAGTGGCAGCGGAAAAAGCTCCTTGATGGCCTGTCTGCTCCGGATGTTGGAGGTTGACTCCAATTCTAGCATTAAGTTTGACGGTATTGACATCACTACACTTCCGCGACAAACTGTGCGGGCCTCTGTGGCAGTCGTACCTCAGCATCCGTTCTTCATGAAGAAGACTGCCGTTCGCGACAATCTGGTTCCTCGCGGTGAGCAGCCTGAAGAGAGGATTCTCGCTGTACTCAATCGCCTACGGATGAAGGAGGCAGTAGAGAAGCTTGGAGGCTTGGACAGCATTCTTGATGTCGAGCGACTATCGCAAGGTCAACGCCAACTTCTTTGCCTTGCCAGAGCGATACTAGCTAACAAGAAGATAATTTTTCTTGACGAGGCGAGTAGCAACGTCGACGCCAAGTCGGAGCAACTGATCCGACAGGTGGTCCAAGAGGAGTTTGTGGGATGCACGGTAATCGCTATTGCACATCGGTTGGGTGCTGTTGTGGACTTTGATCGAGTTGCTGTGATGGGAGGAGGAAGGGTTATCGAGTGGGACAACCCAAGGGAGCTACTGAAGAGGGAGAGCGAGTTCAAGAGGCTATGGGATTTGAGCTCCGGATAAAGGATCAACCACTGTAGACGTATTTGCAAGGCTAAAACACGACTGCATATGGTCTCAATGAACCATGTATTCTCGATACAGCAATATCTTTCACCAAACATGAATCTCAGTCCCAGAGCTGAAGTGCCAAGTCACCAGTCTGCGGTTACATCTGCAACAGTAATGCTCAGTATTCTTCCACTGATTCCCGATATACGCAAGAGGCCCCCCAACGATAGTACATGCAAACATCAATGCCGCCATGGCACTGATAAGTTTTAGTTAGCCTCCATCTACATATTCTGTTTCGGGGTTTTATACTCACTGGGTACCGCCACAGATTTTGCGCTCAACTCGGGTAAGAGAGAGCTCTCGACAGGCAGGGCATATGACAGCTCGGGGCCATTGTTTCAGCTTTCTCAGAGGAACGACATTGGATTGAGAGATAGTGTTAAATGCTGTAATCTCGGTCTGTTGTTGAGACTCGAGTGGGGAGAAGAGTTCGATTTTATTGTTGTCATGTGATGGATCATCTTTAAACAAAGTTTGAAATCTTTGTTTCGTGGTAGTTGCCATGATTATGGATAGTTGAACTGAGACTGATGATTACGAGTTTTGATACAGACCGTTGCGAGGGCCGTTGATATATAGATTAAACTTCAGATGTAATGGCAAATCAGTTCTCATCCAATGATGACCCCTGTAATTGCGGATGCCTGGAGTATCACACTGCCCAGTGCTCGTATTTCGCATTGTGAAAACGTAGCCAATAAGACCATAGTTGGTATCAGCCACCGACACCAGTTTGGAGGAGCTGAAACAAAAGACTAACTGACCGGGCAATTATTCCATTGCTTCGGTCTGGAATTTAGTATCGGTGGCTGTGTTTTGTCAGTGGGTGTAAGGTGACGAATTGTGATTTCACAACGTCGCACGATCAGGGCAAATCACTTGCATTGTATGTCAGTCCTCGAACGCATGCAGCTAGAATACCGCATGCCAAGACCCTGCATAGCTTTCACAGATAGAAGATCGTTTGTTCTAGATGTATCAATAATCGCAGGATGCATGGATCCTACTGCAAATGTTTGTGCTCGGACATAAGGGATGAAGATCTTGAGCCTCATCTGTCGCTTTTCCTCAATAACCCGACGCTTGACAGCCTGAATGAAGTAGCGACGTTGGTGATCATCGGTCGATATGGAATGGATCTACTTTTAACGTTGCGGTTAATGCCACGCGGCGCTTCCAACATGTTGGTTCGCTCTACCCAAGCCATATTTGAACAGCGCTGACGCAACAAGTCTCGGCTTTCGAGAGGATCAGCGGCTTGATACTCCATTTAGCTATATTATCCGATTCGAGGAGGCTTTGTTCCTGGATCTGCGGTAAGTCTTGATCAAGAACGGGAATTAGCCATGGTGTAAGTGGCTTACATTCCAGCTGTCACTGACCGAGTCCAGGGTCCTTGGAAAGCAAGACGCCAGACAAGCGAGTGGCTTTCTTGGATTAGAAATGACTTCACTTACAAGTCATATATTAACGAACTCTCCAAGGATCGAATTTATGTTCCCATCATTATTAATCACTGGTTCTTTGAGGTCCCTCATCCAATATGGCCATCACCGAACAAGAAGCTTCCAAGTCGTCCCATACCCATCTTGTCATGGTAATATTGGTTGTATGCTTTGCTTTTTGCGTCTCGCTTTTATTTGTTGCCCTTCGGTTCTGGTGTCGCTGTATCATTGGATTTTCGTATTGGGATGATGCTGCGGCTGTCATGGCTTTGGTAGGTTGACCGTTAACGGACCCGTTAGAATAGAGCATTGCTAACAACTTGATCTTCAGTTGTGTATAGTAGGAATGGGATCTTGTATACTCACACGTACGTCGTGGCCCATATTTAAAAGTCATAAGCTCAAGATTTATAGTTGTACCACTCGGCTTAAACGACCCTACTGGAACCCTGCCAGAGAGCAAGACCACGCCGTTTTACAAGGTTCGATTACATCTTTGTCTTTCGAGGGTCAAGTTAACAGTACAAGTGCACATACATTGCCGCATTCTTCTACAAGGAAGGGCTATTCTGGGCCAAAATGACATTTCTTCTCCTTTACTACAAGATCGTCACGCTGTCCTACTGGCGATCGGCATACCTCGGAACTATAATTGTAGTCGTACTCTGGAATATCTGTCAAATTCTGATTTTCTTCCTTCAGTGCGCCCCTCTAGAGGCCATCTGGAACCGTAATCTCAGAATGAAGTGCGTCACGAATCGGCTAGAACTTGCGTATATTTGCGCTGGAATTAACATCTTGACCGATCTCGTGGTAGCTATCTTGCCACTACCGGTTATTTGGAGGCTCAACCTCCGCCGATCCCAAAAGGTCGCTCTCTCAGTCGTCTTTGGACTCGGATGCTTGTAAGTATACCTCAAATCAGACTTAGTAATTGTTGACCTTTGGCCAAGTTCAATCGCGCTTGCTATCGTACGGATAAAATGGGTGGAAACGTGGTCGTTTATTGCATGGGATATCGTCAGGCCGCAGCTCTGGGCTTTGGCAGAGGTCACTTCAGCACTGGTCTGCGCGTGTATCCCTACTTTCAAACCGCTCGTTTCGAAGATTAATGCTATAATTATTGGTCGAAGGAGGAATACCACAGAATTTGTTCTCGAGGAGCACCGGAGTGATATTGAATTCAATGCAGGAAATATCAGAAATAATGACGGCTCGAGTGAGAAGCCTAGGCATAGCAGGGTTTATAGAAGCGAGACATCAGTGGCAGTTGAGCAGTATCCCTGGCAGCTGAGCTGAGCTGAGTTGAGTAAACTAATACGTTGAGGTAGCAGCTTTTGAAGCTGGGTAATGAGGGGAGTTCTTATATACTATCGCTAACATACAGTAGTGATAATATTAATTAGCAGTCCTTGACTTAAAGCCTACATCTCACAACATCGCCACACCCATGTTGCTGGGCTGCATGAGCCCTGAACAGCCACGGCGCTAACAACTTCAAGGCATTTTCAACCCCCCCGGTCCCCCCAGCTCAGCTCAGCCCAACAAGGCATTTAGGGCGTTGGAAACACACATATACAGTAAAACAGCATTCACATCTTTGACATTCACGCAATTTTATAATTTACTTTCCATCATTCCATCATGAGTTCCTTGTGCAACTACTCCCATCCGGAACTACAAATCACAGATGGCCTCGTCCGTCAAGACACAGGCCGACTCTTCCCATACAACCCCGAGTTCTACGACAGCGCGACAGGTCTGTACGGCCCTGGCACCATCTATTGTTGGTACATGCTTCTCGTTTCTGTTCTCGCTAGTTGGGCCTTTTGTCTAGCGGACGAGGACGGACCTAAGAAGCCAGGCCTTTCAAATGATCTCTTGGGAGCTCTGGCATATCCTGTATTTGCCGCGACGGACTTGGTTGTGCAATCAATGAGGATGCTGGGGATGGAAAAACGCGCACTGGCCATCTTTTGCCTGCGCAATCCAGAAGTCAATCTTGACCTGTTTGGCCCTTTCAATACCACGCAGCTCGACCTGAATCATATTCCGCCCGATACGGTGATATTGGGTCAGCGTGTCGTCGATATCACTGGGCCGCTGACCATATGCTATTCCGCAACACCGTTTCTTCTTCTTCTTATCGTTGGGTTCATGATTGATACCGACTATGCACGGAATTGGAAGCCAAAGCCTTCAGCGCGCTGGGTGGTAAATGTAGCTTATGGCTATATCTCACTGATGCTCACAATATTCCACTTCAGTCTCGGCGACATAGGAACTAGCTTCTTCATCGCTCTCTATGAGGCGATGCTACCAGTAATGTTAACCGTCATCTACCTCTTCACCGCGTTCATCGGCCTGTCATTTCTTACTGGCATCATCATGCTGGTTTGGTCAATGATTGAGAAGAAATACAAAGACGCGGTTGAAGCTCTAAAAGCTCTAGGAGGCTGTATATTTTTCGCGGGTATGCTGGTTGTGCCATCGATGTTGATGATTCACCGGGACCGCAGTACTACGATACCGGATTTGGGAATCAGGGTCAGTGAAAGGGACCAGCTGGCCACCTTGATTGTCGGTGTTGTGACGTTGACTTTTACGGTCGTTGATGTTTTCAGGAATTTTTACCGGGAGAGACATCGAGAAGAAGTGGCGGACGCGGAGATGCAAATGCTTCCAGCTACTGAAAGGGCGATTGCGAATAGCTGAATGGCGATAAGGCTTTCTGGCGCTTTATACCAAGAATGCGAGGAACAGCTTCGATCACAACAACAAACTCCAACGCTCGCTCATTGTAGAAACACCTGCAATCCGTTCATAGTATTAATTTGTTAATAGGGGCTGAATGTCTTGAAAGCCAACTGCCAACGGACCAGCCTACCCGCTGTCTCTGTAGATACCCTCGTTCGATTCTAGTGCACGTCGTAGTTGACTCCTTGGTGGATTTCTAATATCCGTCATCTATTGCCCATTCGATAGTCCTTCTCATACTGTACTTAAATCCATGAATCATACAACTTATGAGGCATCGAAAACACTGGCCTTGGTATCGATCCAGCCGACTTGAAGCTCGTCCAAATACACCAAATTCAAGTGAAAAGCCCCCTAGTAATTGTACTAAGCCATGTCTTAGGGCGCTTAGCGACAGAGTTGAATTCGTTGTCGGCGGGTCGCTTCTTTTCCATCGGAGATTCGCCACTTGCGCTGTCTGACCCAGTCATGATGGTTGGGCGTCTTTTTCGCTCAGGCGTCTCGTCAGGTGTACCACCAACTGTAGGCGAGGATAGTCTGGCAGAGCCGTAGTGTACTTCTTTCTCGATACTTGGAATGATGGTGTCGGGATGAGGCAAGATATCCTCAAGAGACGTTTCATGTTGAGTCGGTTCTTGGGCTGTATCTGGTGTTTCCTCTTCAACAAGAGCGGCAAGAATATGACGGCGGATGTCTATCTGAATCTTGCGTAGTCCACTAGCTAGCCGACACTCGGGTCCAATAGTGAGAAGCGTTCGGCTGATAGCGGCGTTGAGCGATAACAACTCTCTACCTTCACAAGCCTGCCGTTCGGCTGGTAAAAGCTGGGCCATAGCGGCCTGGATTGTAGGCATTGCGGATGGCCTGTATAGGGAACTCATAGGGCTTGGTTTGTGTTTCTGACTGTAGAGAGATTTGAAGTTGATTGATATTTGTTATATGTGTTGTATCTTTTTCTGCCCGATGTGGTCGAGATATTGAACAACGGGGGTGGATATTAAGGCTCAACACTGAACGCCACGGACTTTTTTGTATTCCTGAGGCTAATTTCTCATGGATTTCTTATGCCTGTAGCACAGACGGATTTAAGGTACTTAGCCGGACAGACACGGGTTAGAGTTGCACAAGGTCTCGAGTGGAGGCTTTGATTGGGCGTAGCCCAACTTGAGGACAGACACTGCCGTTGGTATGGATTATGGCATATCCAGTAGTCTATGATGCATCTGATTTCACTGGAGGTTCCGCGGCATTCCTGATTATTGGATGTATACGAGCAATCAACATCTCCTCCCACTGAAGAGGTAGCGAGCGTATGATAGGCTTCATCATTGGTTGCTGAATAACTACTAATATCCAATGTAACAAAACCGGTGGAAACAATCGAGCCTATCTACAGGAACTAGGTAATAATTATGGCATGAGAATGGCAGCTGAAGTTACCTCTCAGTGTTTGGAGCAAATATTCAAATGCCGGCTCGATGTGGGCCAGAATATGCAGCTTGCCGCAGACCGATACGGCTTTCAGGATGTTTCAAACAACTACACAAGAATGATGGGATCTTGCAAGCAGGGTACCGATTTAATCTTGTGTAGATTGCTACAACGCGTATGTGACGCGTTGGTAGTCGTACCAAGATATGTGGCAGCTCCTTCGACCTCGCTGCCATATACTCCGTTCTCAACCATCAAAAGAGACAGCTGTCTTTTGAATTGTGACTTCGAGTTAGAATATACGAGAAAAGAGATAAGAAAGCCTAGCGATCATGGGTAAATGTCTCTCTCGCCCGGAGCGGCACAATACTCTCCCCAAGCGTCTTTACCCTGCCAATACTCCCGATAATGAGCCAGCAAGCATGTACAGCCACCCAAACATCATGCTTAAGTCAAACAAATCAACACTCAACACTGGCGAGTCACCAATATGAACTGTCAGATTTCAAACACTAACCATCCCTGCCCCTGCACAGCTCCCTGCGCCAAGGCAACTACCTCAACAAAACAGTCCGCGCGCAAGAGACACCCTCGCCATCGTAACCGGGAGACCAGGCAGATGAAGCGGAATCTCAGGGATATTCGGGAGCGTCTTGACCATGCTCGCGCTCGGTACGAAGCAGCCAAGGATGAAGTCGCGTCTTGTGAAAAAGAGATTACCAACTTTTCCCAAAGAATGAATGGCCGACGCGGTCTAGCAGCGGCTCAAGCCGAGAAGGGATCCCGGGCCGGAATACCTGAGGATGCCTAGAGTACAAGAGATTGATAAGGCTAGCCTTATTGGTGGTCTAACAAACTCTCGCATTGATGTGCTGTCGCATGGGGCTTTGCGCTACGTGATCATCAGAAGCCAACCCATACATCAACAAATGTTTGGTATTTCACCTTTAGCGTTATTCTCACCGTAGATTCTGCATCAATTGCAATAAAGGACACCTCTCATCATTGCTGAGCATGCAGCTTAAGCTGTTGCACGAGCAGCTCGGGCCATATGCAGCAGTTTGTTGCATGTGAATGCTGCCATGATTAACGAATGATGAAGACTCACGAGGAGCATCTTCATTTGCCTACTAACGTTTTAAGGTTCCTACTTCCTGGCGTAAAGTTCTCAATTGCGCTCCCTTCTCCATGGGATATACTCGCTCACAATCCCTGTACATTGGAGTTGTTGTCTCTCTGACATTTCCTCACCCCAATCTCGATACCCATCACCACTGGCACGATGTCATCCGACGCTATCAGGGTGACTCTTGCGCAATGGGACTTCTCTGTAGCTTCACGAGGTAAATAATATGCACAATATCTAGTGTCTTAACAATATTAACCAGGATGTCAGGTTTTCGTCGTCGCGAATCGGTTGTGTCTCCTCTAGATCAACACCTTTCCAGAGTCTCGAGCAACTCATCTCTTCAAGGGGAGTCCTCATCTCAACCCATGGAGACCGACGATCCAGAAGACGACTACTTCCCGCGTTTCAACTCTTCCATTGGGAACTCATTCATGAGATCTGGTACACATTGGCCGTCACTTATGCCTACAAATAAAGATGAAGAGATTCTCAACGTCACTCGTGAAACGATTCCAGGTCGCAATCTTTTTCCTTTTCCGAACACTCAGGCTGCATCTGATATAGGAATTCTCGACTTCTACGTTGAAGAGCCCGACACAGTCTACCTTGAAGTCAAGTTTCCCAACATGCAACCCGTCATACTCAGAGAGGAGAACGTACAAAAGATCAACGAGCCAGCCGTCATCAATTTCTGGCGGCTCTCTGGAGGTCGAGAGTATGCTACCGGCATAGGAAAGCGTCACGTATTCTGTATTCTCGGCTATCGCGTTTTTTATCTTCCGAACGGTGGCGAACGAGAGGAACATTGGATTCATTGGACGGGATACCGCGCATCTGACGCCTCGTGGGTTGAATCTGACTTCGCCCGGCGTGCTGCACCTGGGATGGTCCGGGCCTTCAACTCTGAGCGCCGACTTTCTTGCTACAGAAACTCTACTGGGGAGATGTTTATCACCAAGACTGCACCGCGCTGTTCTGAAATGACCCATGGGGCGAGTTGTAATGGTTGTTTACGCTGTGGAGGCGGATGCAACCGTGGCCATGTTTAGCGAATGGGGACCTCTGTGTGGCATCACGTCGATGATAATAGATTGGATCAATGTTTTACTCTCCTTGAAGAAATACCCTAGAAGTCTTCCTCTACCACAATCTGCCTAATATCTCTTTCTTCTCAGTCGACTTGGTAGTCTCCCACAGACCACCTCCAACAACACTAGTAACAGTGGCATCCTTCTCCCTATGGTCTTCACACACAGTCGGCGTCTTCTCGCCTTGACTCTCATGGTAAAACTTGGAAACTTGGAAATTATGTTTCGATCCTCCACATGCCACCTTTACCTCACTAAGCTTGAGCTGAGGGAAACACCCATCACACCAGTTATGCTCAGGATAATCAGATGATTTGTTAGCTGTTGCAAGTCGGATAATCTTGCGACATAGTTTATTTGAGCAGCAGACGGTCGGTTCCATAGCAGGCCATGCTGACCTGAATGTTAGTTTGCCAGATACAAGCATCTCCTTGTTCGTCAGAAGCCCCAGCTGACGACATGTCGTTTTGCATTCGTGCAAAGCGAAGAAGAACTTGAACCCTTCTTCACCAAGGTTTGTCTCACCGAGTTTGAAGCGTTCAGGATCCTTGGTCTGGATTGCAGGATCAGTGAAGGAGTTGCCCACACCTTGAAGATCCGTGACAAGAAAATGGCCCCAGGAGCGCTCAAAGGTAAAATGCGAGAAGGCTTGCGCAATTTCATTGAATGGATTAGTGTCATCCTCCAGGACATAAACCCCGTTGCTATTGTACTTGATATACTCGCCCTCAATGAACGGCTCCAGCGATAAATTGTCGTCTGACTTAGATCCGCGAGACATGTCCTGAAGACAAAGAGTAGTTATAAAATCGATAGGCTGCGAAGACTTGATAAGCCCGTTGAACTCTAGCGCAAATGCTTTGCAGAGTGCTTGCATTCGCATATCCTCAATGAGATTGGCGAGTCTGTGTTCAGTGTGTTTGAATGACTTGAGAACGAATTTGCTCGTGGTTGCAGCTGGGCGAGCATACGCCGCGACGCGCAGAGATCCTTCAGCAAAAGGCTTGGAACGTGCGTTGATATCAAGCTTGACAAGTCCAAGCTTAATGTTCTCGTCGTTGTCCAACATTGCATCCAGAGTATCAGCTCCATGAACGCTCAAATCCAGACAAAAACCCTCTGTGGTGAGCTTCTTGTCAAGCCAGCCAGGGGTGTTCCAGCGCGGTGGTGATGTCTCAAGAGCAACGCTTTTGCTGGTTACACTTCTGGCAACACTGCTATCTTCCAAGATAGCAGTCAACTCCGGGCGCCCGGATATGTGCGAGCCACCGCGGCTCCCGCCCCTCATTGCCAGAGTCAAGCGGTTTGCTGTACGAGATACTGACGACGTGACAGTGTTGACAACTAAATGCTTGATGGCTGTGTATCCAGTTCCGAGCTGGAGTTCTTCGAAAAGGGGCCCAGTACTCGTGGCTGTTCTCTTAGCCCGTGACTTGGCCAAGATGAGCGAGTCCTCAATCGCAATGTTGTAAGAATTCTTTTCGTGGAGCTTGACGTCCGCCCCCGAGAAGCCACCGCCGTAGGACTTGCCAAACTCCAGGGCCATCCTGTCGGTAGATGAGTTGATTCGCAGAAGAGCATAGTTGACCTTGAGTTTAACAAGTCGGCTGAGAAGATTTGCATGTGTAAGACCATGGGGTTCACTGGCCGTTCTGTAGTAATCATCATCACTCTCCTCATAGTCATGCAGAGCATGTCCATGAGGAGGGGCATCGGCGATATGGATCAGACATCTGGTCTGTTGCATCCATGAGGCATTGATAGCCTTCTGTATACCGCCCAGAACATCCTCAGGGATATCTCCACCACCCGATGCCTGAAGGCTGGCCAAGAAGTTGTACACCTCTGTGACAGATGTAGTGAAGTCGAGGAACTCTATGTTAGGCTCATCACCATGGTCTTTGTATCCAACCACCGCGACGCGCACATTTGACTCATTCAAGAAGACCTCTTTGATCTCTTTGACGATGGATCGGATCTGATTCTTTGCTGTCTCTATGTAACTATTCATTGAGTATGTCGTGTCAAGAAGAAAGAGTATATCAGTGGAGCAGGAGCTTTTGAACAAGCCAGACTTGGAGTAAGCTGGAGCTGCAGCGTTGGCACGCGCAACCTCTGACTTGAGTGCTGATAGCCGACTCTTGCTGTAGGCAGCCGAGATAGTTGAGCTATCCTTGACTCTGGTTACTGACGATGGGGTTGGAAAATTGTTGTGGGTTCGATAGGAAGGTGGCACGCTTGGTCCAGAGCCTGAAGCATCACGAACCAAAGAGGCGCGGAGCAATTCGTCTGCTGCGGAGGAGCCTTTGGGTTTGGATATGCTTGAGCGAGTGATGCTTGCTGAGGAACGGGGAGTCTTGGCCTTCAATGTTGATGCTTCTAGTGCAGCAATGTCAGGCTTGCGTGTAAGAGATTGACGAAGAAGATCATCCGCAAGCCTGGCAATACTGTCTTTGGAGCTTTTGGTGTTGGACTTGACGGATCGCTTGATCGAGGCAGATGGATCGCGTGGGTCCATGGTGATCAAGGCCGTTGCGGTATTCACTGAGCTGATGGAAAAGTATGGATGGCTGGTGTAACGGAGTAACAGGACTGAAGTGAGTCGCCACAGGTTTATGATGATATATGAGACGAGATTGCCTCCCGCCCGAGGTATGGGAACAGCCTGTACATCCGGAGTTGGAGGCACCAATGAACCCCAAAAAGGAGATGACTGCCTATATTTTCAAGCCATCTGCAAGCCCCCATGCATATAGACATGGGGGCTGAAGCGACCATGTAGGCCAGAGCCTTATTTCGTGATAGCAATTGTTCAGAACGACATTTCAATCCACAAATCAGTAGACCGCTCCAGAATACCAGTCATTGGTAACAATGGACTTGGAAGAATCTAGTCAATATACTTGAGTATTTCATGTTTGAATCAATTTCTAGAGGGCGAGGTTTGTATGAACAACTACAAAGGAAGGGTGATCGCCCACGAGAGCCTTATTTCACCAACGCTCTGTGACTGACTGACTGACACGTAGCCTACATATTTCTGCAGCTAAGGCGGATTATCACCTGGTGGCTGCAAAGCCCAGCGGCTAAGTTGAAAATGAGACGGGCTGTCTGAGTGCGGCTGAAGAGGGGTTCGCCATTTGCACGATGCCTATTACAGTACCTGGCGCCTTGTTTTCAGGGCGATTGGCTCGTTTCGCGAGCGGAAAGATTGGGACCCTGCCTGGACTGAGACTCGAAGGCAGACTCGGTGTTGGCTTTGGCAGTCGGGCTCATTGTAATTTTGTTACTCAATCGTTTTCTTCTCATTTTCGAGATGGCCTTCGTTTCTGTGCGTATCTAGACGGCAAAACATTCGTCTGTTCATCAAGCCTGTGTTAATAGATATGTAACAGCTAGAGAATGGATAGCCAAAATGGGTTTCTCTCAAGCCTCGCTGTTGGCCCAACCTTGTCTCCCAATATCGATATCCTCTCTCGCTATGCCGGCCTCTCCCCTCCCTCCCCGATCGAGACGCTCAAAGCTCCTTCGCCGATCGACTATGAAGCCTCAACAACCGTTGAACATCGCAGTGCTGCACGCGCATTGCTCGTGAGAGCGCGAACAAGCGATGCAGCCTACCGTCCCCCAGACCAACAGAAGAGACATCTCTTGCGCGTACCGAGCCGAAGAAGCTTGAAGCTGAATGAAGAAAAATGGACTTTTACAAAACATGAGGTCGGAAAGGCTCTCAATGAGCTTCTTTGTATGGCTCCATTGCCTGATGTGCAAGTAGCGCACGCAGTGCTTGCTTCTGTACAAATTGACTCGCTGGATGAGCTATGGGAGCACTTCAAAGACAGCAAGCTACAAAAGAGGCAATCCAGCATTTTTCGTCGCTCAACTTCTTCACACAATGGCTTGTCTAATTGGTTAAGTACCGTCACTGGTCAGGAAAACATACCGTACATCCATCTACTGTGCCAGTATAACGCAGGGCCCAATCTGTTGAATCAAGCATTTGTAATTGCGCTCGCCAGGCGCAGCATTCCCTCAATGAAGCTTCTTCTAAGCTTTGGAGCCTGCATATTACCCATCTGCAAAGATTATGTGCGACAGTTTGTTGCCAAGAACGACTTCGACGTTGTAAAGCTTTTGCTTTCGGCTCCAAAGGGTATGAATCTTGAGGACTGGCAATACTCCCTGCAAGCAAATATTGAAGGAGCTCCCCTTGGTATATGCGAAACAAGCATTCTGCTTCAATGCATCCATCATCGGTCAGATATTGCAACCGGAGAGTATCTCCTCAAAGCCATCGATTCGAACAACGTTCCCGCCGTCGCTGTTCTTCTTTCCTACCTGACTACTCGAACATGCATGATGCCTCCCATGTTTTCCGTTCAGAAGTTCAGTGTTGCGTCCTTCTTAAGCACAACAGGAAACGGAGTCGAGCATGAGAATGTTGCCGTACAAGCATGCGAGCGCATCTCGGGAAACCCCGATTACGAGACAAGATATACGCTCTACAGCCTTCTCGATGAAGCAAATCTTCTCAGAGATGTGCCGGCTCTTCGGCAAGAGATGTCTTGCAGCGTCATGGCCAAAAGGACCCCTATGATTAACCTTCTGGTCAAAGCTGGAGTGCGTCCATCTATTGAAGAGGCTGTGTTTATGATGGACTTTTCCATTCTCAGGGTAATGCTTGCCGCCATTAGAGGAAGAGACGACGTTCCAAATCTACTGTCACTTGTCCCGCTCGACACTTCAGAGGACGTTATGCTTCGTTTTCTGGGTATGTTGGCTTCCAACGACTTACACTTTGGAGGACAACCACTGGATGACAGGTTCGTCGAAGCTATTTCCAAAAGGCATCATCGTACTGTTGATGCATTCCAGAAAATGGGTGCAACCACCACGTACAAGTCCATCCGAATGGCACTCAGCTCTACTGATGTCGAGATGCTGAGGATCCTGCTACAAGGAAATATCAGTGATGACGAGCTTTCTCCTGCACTATCAGACGCAATGAATATTACAGATCCGTCAATTCGACGCACGGCTGTCAAAATGCTCGCTGATAAAGGCATACGGAAAGAAGCTCTACTTGAACAACTGTGTCTAATCATTCAATATCCCGACCCTGACCTGAAGCTCCTCAAAATTCTACTCCAATACAAGCTACCGCTGCATGGGAAAGACGGAAGGGTAAATGTAATCCACCTCGCCATTCACAAAGCATCTCTCCCAGTGATAGAGCTTCTCTGGAAATCCTATCCTCACCCGGCGTCCCTGTCAGAAGCCCTCCCGAAGACTTTTTCGCGCGTCGCAGAAGACAGCGGGAACCTCACCCACGATATCATTCAGTTCCTTCTCAAGAACGGGGTGAAGGGAATAGGACTTGACAAGACGCTTCTGGTGGCCGCTGGGTCCAAGAGCCCTCGTGCATTGGATATTATTCGTTTGCTGCTCAAGAATGGTGCAGATGCGAACTATAACCACGGCAATGCTTACGCAGCTGCATTGAACGATTACGCTAGGCTCGAGGTTCTTTGCAAAGCCTGCCCAGTAAAGGATACTGTCGCCAAGGGACTTCTTCCGTCGCTACTTGAGGCAAGTATCACCAACACACAGACAATGGAGGTAGTGCTGCAGTCGGCAGCATTGAATAAATCAGCGATAGACTTTACAGAGGTACCAAACTTGTTGGAAGGCCATACAAACATGGCAGCCATTATTCCATGTCTCATGAAGCATGGCCTTGATATAAACATTCAGAAAGGCGTGATCATACGGTTTGCCGTGGAGAAGAGCGACGTCCCGCTGTTGAAGACTTTGCTCTCTGTTAATACATCTACCAATTCTCTTAAGACTGGGTTCACAGCTACAAAGAAGACTCAGGTTCGAGAAACGAGGCTTGATATGATGAGACTACTCCTCGATAAGGCTGGCAACACGGAAATTGGTCAGTCTGAAGTACTGTACGACGAAACACTGGAAGCTTTGTCGAAGTCAGGAGATGACAGAGGCTTCAAGATCCTTCTTGCTCACAAGCCACTTGTCTGCACCAAATCCCTCGGCATTGCTGCAGCGATCTCTTCAAGGTCCACGACTATTTTAGAGATGCTTCTTTCACGTCAGCCAAGCGGGGAATCTATCAGCACATCTTGCATTGCGGCATTTAGATCGCCCAAGCTAAATGACGATCAGAAGGAATCTGTCCTAAGGTTGTTACTAGATGCCAAGCCAGGCCTCACGAAGGATGAAACCTCCAGGCTACTGCGTGCTATGGTAGAGCAGTATGGAGACTCCACGCTGGTTCCACTGATGCTCATCAAACGTGGTGTAGAAGTCACGGCGGCACACCTCGAGGCCACTCTCACCACAAGCAGCAAAGAATTATTCACACTTCTAATTCGCAAAGTGAGACCCACTAGCGCCGTAAATAAGTGTTTTGCTCAAGCAATATCCTCCACCATGACGGTCGAGAGGCGTCGCTGGATTTACGAAGCCCTTCTCAACACTGGAAAAGTTTCAACTACTACTGCCTCGGCGGCGCTCATCATATCTCTCAACGAAGGGACACCTGACGTGGGACTAGTAAAGCTGTTACTCAAACATGGTGCTGATGTGAAGTTGAAGGAATTCCTTCCTCTAAAATTGGCTTTCAAACTCAAATCGGCTGAGATTACCGAGCTACTCATCCAATCTATCAAGGACGACAATACTGCTGCTGCAGCGTTCGACCTGGTACGAACCTCGACGGCGATGAAGCCAGCGTTCAGAGCCAGGGTATATACTTGTCTTCTCAAACACAAAATCACCGAGGACAAACTCACACTAGCTCTCATCGACACGTTAAAGAATGCCCCGGACATAGGTACCATGAAACTGCTCCTTGAGCGAGGAGCTATCCCAGGTGCAGACGGCGCCAAGTGCTTTGTCCTAGCTTGCAAAACGGGGAATGAGGCCGCTCTCAGAATCATGTGTCAATATGCGAATGTTGACGCAGTGACTCTAGCTCTAATTGAGCACTGCTCCAAAGAAAAGGAGGTCATCACATGGCTGAAGACTTGCATGTCCGAATTACACAAAGCTCATCTTAAAGACTCAAATCTACTGTACAAGGCCATGGCCAAGTTCCCCGAGGGAGGGACTCTGGTAGAAAAGCTTCTTCATTACGGGGTGTCAGCGGGGACGATGAAATCGGCTTCTTTATGCAAACAGTGGAAACGCGAGCCGATTACACCTTTGCTTTGGGGGCTCATGTCGGACTTGAAGATATCAAACAGAACTCTGCTAGCTCTCGTAGCCAAGGGAGATGATGGTATGTACTCCTGCAGCTACTTTTATCGATTTCATTGCTGACGATGACAAGCGAATTTGTTGTACTCGACACCCAGCTCCCAGGTATCAGCTGCTTTCGCCTGTACGCTGGACCCCAAACGCAATCCCGTTCTCGAATCTCTCCTTAAGTTACACGGCAAAGACTTACGAATGTCTGTTATTCCAGGGCGTTCATTCTCATACCTGAGTCAGAAGCCCAAAACACCAGATCCCACCACACTCATGACCCATGACCTGCCCTTAAGCGATGCGGCTCTTTATCTAGGCAACCTAAAAGCCTACATTTCCCTAGGTGGCGGTAAAGATATAAACAACGGGTCACTACACACAGCTGCTTTGCTCGCGCTGCCAGAATTTGTCCGGTGGCTGCTACAATGGCACAGCGCAGATCTCGAGCATGAAGCTTTTGGGATGATGATTCCCCTTGTGGTAGCATGTCGTTCTGAGGCCCGGCCGTGGTGCAGGGTTGCCAACGCTGAGGGTACTTTTGAGAAGCGGAGGGTAAAGACGATGCAGCTGCTTGCCAGAAAGACGGATCTGTCTTGGCGAAATCGACGAAGGAGTGTGCTACATTTTGCCATAGAGGAAGGACCAGATGCTCTGAAAGCTATGCTGGAAGCTCTTGATGTAGCGCACGATCCGCGACGTAATGAACGGTATTTATATACGGACCGAGAAGGTATCATATACTCCCTCAGCTACTACATAAGCCATCTCTTGGACCCCGACAACAAGGATACTAAAACCCTGAAAATGATCCAACTGCTGCGCGGCACCGGTAAGTTGAAGGATATTATGTATCGACCTGAGGAACCAGGCCCTGGAGTTGAACAGCCGGTTGGGTATTGTGGGATGCCGCCAGACCTTGAGAGGAAGTGGAATGCGTATAGTGATTATGATTCTGTGTATTAGAGCAGCCGAAGTGCGATTGAGGTTATATGAGGCGTAGTTTGACCCAGGATTCCATTGAAAAGTTGCTATATGCTTTTGTATAGAGCTCGATTGATAGACTTACATGCATCGGGAGTAACGAAGTAGGCTTGATTGTAAATAAGGTGTAATATATAATGGACGGAATGTGCTCAAAATACTCAGTTTGCTGTGAATAACTCGGAGACAAACTGAGAAAGACGCCCTTCGGGGCCTATGCAGCCAGTCCTCGCTTTGGCGTCTTGTCTATATCTACCATGACCACTCACAGCACACAAAAGAGTCAGTCATTTACTTATTACTGCGCAATCCCGGCATTCGAAGGTGGCGACTCGACACATATACGTCTCGTTGTAGATGGACACCCGATGATAAGTATAAAATCGTGGACTAATTTCACTCTGGTCAACATCTGGGCATGAGCTTGATTTTGAGTCGGGCTTCAGAGCTAAGAAGTAGCGCTCAACAAGGCTGAGTCTTTGCAAGATTGCTAGACCGCGTCCGGAATTATCCAACATCAGTCACTTGTCAAGGGATGCGGCGTTTCGCGACTTAGTCTTCGTCAATTGCGAGGAATCTGATCCAAAGAGTGAGTTCATATTCAATAAGTTGCGCAAAACCTAGAACGCCCTGAGCCCTGGAGTATGCCAATCCAATATCGTCTTGGATTTCCATACAAGCGTGTAACACTTTCCCTTGGCTTTTGAACTTTTCAAATCAAGCCTATATCCAAAGCAAGAAAAGAGTGGTGACACAGTAATACCACTGTCAGCCGAAAATGGAAGACCTCTTTTCTTTCTTTTGTGTGTGATTTGTGGGTTTTCCATGGAATAGAAGAAATATTTTGTGCCTTTGCTCGTATAGCTGTAAGCTATATCAAGGATTACCTTTCTCTCATTTCTGTGATCGCTGAATCGTGTTTAGAAGCGGCAGAGGATTTTACGACTCTGCCCCCATGTAACAGATGCCCTTGTAGGGAAAGGGTACACGAGGGTAGCTCTGACAAAGTTCCACCGATCTATCACATTTTCTTTTTTCGTGATTTCGATTTTCTATGAGACGCTTCCTGGGCACTCAAGAACTTTTCCTGCCTTGTTTCAGCAGGCGTTTTGTATGGCGGGTAGGCCACAGGCCGTGAGGGCCTGGAGCATAAGCCTTGTGCTGTCACAAATGACTATCAACTTAGCTGCTATCGCAGATATGAAGATCGAATAGCATGCCGACTTCCACTTGCCATTGCCATTACAGAGAAACACACTTTGATGTGATAGAGAAAATTTTCAAGGGTTCTACCTGCATCTCACAAAGTCAATTGAACGTTTGCCCTCTGTCAGCTATCAATAGAGCCAAATGCGATATGCTTCCCTCGCAGAAGGAGGCAAGAAAACTCGGCGACTGATTTCAGATTTTCTTGCTCTCTGAGGACTTGGGTATATCCACGGACTGAAACACAGCTTTCGTCAAGGAAAAGGAGTCAATTTCTCTACCTACTTCCAAAAAGACACTAAAGTACTATCGCATTTTTGCTTTCCATTACTTTCTTCCTACCAAAGCAACATGGCCTAAGCCCTGGCTACTGCTTTCATCAACAGCCCCCCTTTGGCTTGCATGACCTTCATTTCATAGGTTTGCCCAAAAACGGTGTATTGACAGGCGTGGGGGCCAGCCTGTTCAATGTAGAGCTCCTGAAAGGCCCTCGCCGCCTATTTCTCCTGTTCCGTCTATTTCTCCTGGTATGGGAAGCGGAAATCTGTGCCTGAGTTGCAACGAGTTGAAGAGGCGGTTGCCGCTGTCGAAATCTTTGTATCTCTTCTGAGGTGATGTGCATACTTCGATGATTCCTACTGTGCAGTCCAGTCAGGGCACCATTATTTGCGGCTGGAACAGGTGTTCTTCGTGTAGCAGGGACGGTCGCTTGGGAAGATCCGGTAGGCGCTTCACTCGCTAATGTAGAGGATTCAGCTTCTCCAACTTCATTTTCTAAGCAAGTAATCCGTTCCTGTAGCATGTTGCTGATTTCACGCATCTTTGATACGATGCTATCATTGGGTGGAAGGAGACTCATCGTGTCGGCATGGTTGGTGAGAGTACTGTGCAGTTGAGAAATGAGACGAGTCTTCTGGTCTATATCACTAAAGCCTATTTAGCTCTGGCTCTAAATATTTTCGGAACCGACAGGATTATGACGTACGGCATCTTGATAGTTCTAGGCCCTCAGCTCAGTCCTGTCAACAGGGATCGACTTGTAAGAAACTGTGAGATGCGTTTGATAGTCAGTGTCTGGACACGGGTTTTGGGACTATGGGAAGGATGAGAAGTCCATTTTCTGGTATTTATAGGTTTCTCGACTGGCTGCTCCAGTGAATGAGAACGGCATGTTACTATTACACAGCTGGTGAATCATCTTTTGTCGTCTATTCGAACGATGAAAGTCTCTCTTTCAACATGGTAATATTCTTGGATTCTTTCTATAACTCTTTGGGCGACTGTGCATAGTATTGAAGGTACTTGCGACCTGCGATGCGACGGCTGCCTATCAGGCTGAAATGAGTTATGGCAAACATCTTACAACCAGAGTTCATGGCAGCAGTAACAACCCCGTTGAGACGTAACAGTGGCTAACCCAAAGAGACGGCCAAGCATGAAACCTATTCCTTAGGGAGCAAAACATAAGAATTAAGTTTAGAGGGCCAAAATAAACTCCACAAAAGGTATCCTAAACTCATCCTAAATTTAAATGAAGTTACCTAAACTTTTTTGTTACTTAGCCTCAAGATGCCGAGTTTTATTTCCTACCCTAGCTATTGTATAATGATCAAGGAATAGGTTCTCCTTGTTATTCTTGGCAGACCACCCAAGAAACAGCTCTCCTTTCGGAGAATGTGGTTCACCAATCACCAATCACCACTAACCAGTCATGACTCTGGAACCATGTATAAATCATTCCATTAGTTAGTTTCCTTCACCCTCATAAAACTCGGTATATGATCGCGTAATTAAGTAGCTTAAATCCGAGACTGACAACTAGATGCTGGTCAAGATACCCGTGGGTCACTTAAATACTCACATTCCCTTGTCGGTAGCTTCTCGTAACCTCATGATTCGGGTCTAAGAACATCAATCTCACTTTACAGGCAAGTTATCATATTTAGCACAACATCCAATCCACCATGCAATATGCACTCACAGCAAGCGTCATGTCTTTCATCGTTGCCGGAGCCTTTTACTACTCTTCACCCCAACCAAAGGCCCTTGAACCCGTCCAAATTTCAAACACTTGGATCGAAAACGCCGCTATTCGTTCCAGCGGAGTCCTTCTCATGACGAAAACCGGAGAAGGAAAGGTATATTCTTTTTCTCCAAACGCTACACCTGCTGCGTCCAACGCTCATTTCAAAATCGATGGAGTGAACGCACTATCTGGTATCGCCGAGGTTGGCCAAGATGTCTTTGCTGTTACCGGAGGCGTCTTTCAAGGGATGTATCAGAACAACACCATGAACTTTTCCCTTGTCAAGTTTGATGGCCATAATATCTCCATCTCCACTGTCGTTCAGAAGTCCAAGTACGGGCCAGTTAACGGTATCTTGGCCCTTCCGCGGCATAAGCACCTCATTCTTGCTGCCGATTCCGAAAGGGGCCAGATTTTGATAATCGATACGACTACTGAACATGTTGGAGTAGCTATCAAGGACAATTCACTTACTCCAGTTCCTGGAGGGCACTTCCCTGTTGGTGTAAACGGAATCAAGATTTTCAACAACCTGGCAGTCTCTGGTGGACAACTAGTGGAGGTCAAGTTGTGAGGAACTGAGCAACATCTAGCACAATCAGAATAAGTTCTCTCTGCTGCTTAAACCCTCAGCCACAAGTCTCGACTACAAATAACAAGATCGAACGACGAAATTCGTCGAGATATTCTAGGTCTTTATTAAATTGGATTAAGATACCTTCTACCTAAAGCTTGCTCACGAAGAGACTCTGTACATTACAGAAACCCTTGAGTCCGTTGATGCCCCACTCAGCACCGATTCCAGACTGCTTGTGACCACCGAAGGGAGCCATGGGAGTGATATCAAAATGGTTGTTGACCCAGACAGTTCCCGCCTCGAGTTGCTTAGCCACCCGCTCTGCTGTTTCAATGTTTGCAGACCAGACGGAGGCTCCAAGACCAAGCTTGGTATCGTTGGCACGCTCGATGACTTCATTTTCATCCTTCCATGAAAGGATAGGGAGGATAGGGCCTATTTTTGTCAGTGGCTATTCCAAGGCCATGTGTCGCCAGGAACTTACCAAAAGGCTCCTCAACCACAATTCTTGAGTTCTCGGGAGGGTTATCAATCACAGTAGGTTGGATATAATAACCATCCTTGGGCGCAGGATCAAACTTGCCACCCGTGGCGACCTTCCAGCCTTGCTTCTCGATGTCGTCGAAGAATGTCTTGACTCTGTTGTACTGCATTTCGTTCTGTACAGGACCGTGGCTGGTTCCTTCGGACGAACCGTCGCCGAGCTTGTAATTCTTGACGTGCTTGACCACGGCGTCGCGGAATTTCTCGTAAATGGATTCATGTACATAGATTCGCTTGACGTTAAGGCAGATTTGGCCTGAGTTCATGAATGCAAGTGTAGAAACCTGTCGGTCGTTAGAAAGGCCGCAACTGCTTCATACCGTTCAATGGGCTTACCTTTTCAGCCACGCTCTCAATGTCCACATCAGGAAACACAACAGCAGCATCATTGCCACCCCTGTCAAGTATTAGCTACAATAGCCACATCTAGAGGGCTATACTCACAGCTCAAGAGTAACACGCTTAAGCGTCTTGGCAGCACTCTGCATAACCAACTTTCCAGTATTAGTCGAACCTGTAAAGCTAATCTTGTCAATACCCTCATGGCTTGTAATCCAAGGTCCAAGGTTATCATCTCCACTGAGTGACTGAACAACGCCAGGAGGGAAGAACTGCTGCGCCAGCTCAACCAGCTTCAGGCCACAATAGGGCGTGAAAGGTGATGGCTTTACGATGATCACGTTTCCTGTAACAAGAGCCGGTGCAATCTTTGCAGCTGCCAACATGAGGGGGAAGTTCCACGGGACGATAGCAGCGGCTACGCCGAGAGGAGTGTATCTGGTGATGATCTTGCGGCTCTCGCTGTCCTCGACGACCTCCTCGGGAAGATCAATGCTAGCTTGACCTCTGACCCAGGCAATCGCAGCCTCAGCTTCACCAGAAGCTTGAGCAATCTAGATCGTTAGTAGTGTCCATCTTCTTAGTCCAGTACCAAAGTCTTACAGGTTTACCTTGCTCAGAAACAAGAAGGTCGGCGAATTCCTTCTTCTGAGCTTCAATGGCATCAGCCCAAGCAAACAGCTTTTGCTTTCGTTCCTCCCAGGGAACCTTTGACCAAGACTTGTAAGCCTTTCTGGCAGCGTCGACAGCTCGGTTCAGATCATCCTGGGTGGCGACAGGGACTGGGGGCTTCTTCTCAAGAGTCGCTGGGTTTATACCCTGGTGGGACTTTTGGGTAGGGGCGCTCTCGCCATTGATGATCTGGACGTAGTTGTCCTTGAGGTCAATAGGGTGAGACTTTGTTCCGTTGGTAGCCATGGTGATTGGTGAATAATAAAGAGCAATACGAGACTTGACGGAAGAAGCAGTGAGAATAGGGTTTGTTTCAACCTTTTTATAATTGTTACTCTGCTTTCAGCTCGACAACCCCCGCACTTTGATTAACGTCAGTGAAAACGCCAGACGAATCATGTTGCATATGTACTATCGGTCTGTCGTACAAGGCGAGACATGCACCGGATACTTAGATCCCGAAGGTACTCGGCTTCGTCCCCCCCACTCCATGATTGTTAGTGCCAACTGTACCAACTTTGTGACTATAGCCTGGACGAAGCCGGGGCCTCGGACCGAGGGGCACGGCTACTGATCCCGTGTGAGATAACAAAGTTCATGATAGGCAGAAAAATGATTTACCTCCGAAGTAATCGCGTATTTATTCAATCAGGAGTGATGTTCGCTGATAAGAGGGGGAGGTTCGGGAACGTAGTGTGGACTAGCCCTGTACGGAAGTGATTATCGTGTATAAGTCTTAGAATCTGCACAAGTCGCAAGCTAGACATAGTTGCACTTTTTGCCGTATATGGAATAAATTGGAGAGCAGCAGATATGGACCTTCGATTACTTCCCTCATTTCCTCCCGAGCAAGCCAACAATATCATCTTTCTCACAAGCACTCGCGATATCCAACGCGCTTCTTCCCTTCTCATCCTCCTTCAGTGGATCTAAACCTTTATTCATCATCAAAACAAACAATTTCTTGTCATGTCCCTCAACCGTGCTATAGGTATTTACTCTCCCTGCAATCATGTGTAGCGCTCCCTCTCCCGATTTGTTCAGCGCAAGAATATCAACACCGCTATCTTCCGGGAACAGAATTGTGTAGTGGTCAGTGTGGCATGATTCTGGGTGACAGTTATACCCGTTATTTGTTGGCGAAGAGAGATATGTGTGCAAAGGCGTGTTTCCAGCTTTGTCGGTAACGTTGATGGAACCTCCTTGGACAATGAATTTTCCCCATAGAGCATGACACTGATTGAAGTAATCATCACCAAGCTCGATGGTCAGTCGACCTGGGGATCCAGGTTCTCGGGTATTGAGAAGGCATTGCGAGGCTATATAGTGGAGAGCAGTGAGGCCCTGTGGATCTGGTTGAAGCAGGTCAGCTCCCTTCACAAGGAGTGCTTCACAAACTCGAGGGCGCAATAGTCGGAGAGCATAGTGGAGTGGTGAGTACCCTTGCTGGTCTGCCTGAAACAGGGTTGGGGCGACCTCTGTTCGATTTATGAACTCAATGAGTGTATCATCGGGCAAACCAGGGTTACTCAGCAGATGGTGGAGAGCTGTCTTGCCAAGGTTGTCAACTAGAGTTGCATCGGCTCCAAGATCCAGCATCCGCACAGGAGGTCCTGTCGGGAGCTTTTCCCAGTGTCTATGAGAGAACCCAGGTAAGGTTCCCCGCCAGTTACAAGCAGCCATAAGGACAGTCTGGCCCTGTTGGTCTCGATGGTTGAAGTCAATTTGTGGCGCGCATGGCGGCTTCAGAAGCTCGTCAACGACTTCATAGTTTGGGTACATGAAGAGGAAATGAATTAGCGTCTCATCATCGTTCAGAGGCAGATAAAGATTTGCTCCATGCCCAATGAGAGTTCGTAGCAAAGGTATTGTGTTGGCAACTTGTGTATTGAGCTTTTCAGCGAAGGCAGCGCAAAGCATTGGACAAACACGGCGTGTCTTGGTCAGGTTGTAATGCACATTCCGACTGTGCTTCGCTTCGCTCAGTATGTCGGGGCTCGACCCATGGTCAAGGAGTGCTTCCAATACTTCCTGGTTCTGGTCGAAAATTGCTTCGAACAAAGGGCTTTCCTTTCCTATGGTTGCGTCTGCACCTCGACTGAGCAGTTCCTTTGTGACATCTGGTGCATTCGATGCCTTATGTAGTGGCGTCATTTTGGCGTTGTCAAGTGCGTTGATGTCAGCCCCATTGTCAAGGAGTATCTTGACAGCTTCTAGCCTCGCTAGGCCTTTCACATCGCGGTTCTCATGGGCCAACCCTCCAGCTGCAATATGAAGTGGTGTCTGTCCATCTTTGTCCAAGGTATTAACGTTGGCTCCATGTTCAATCAGATACCTCAAGCCTTCCAACTGCCAGTGTTGATTCGCCTCGGCAAGGACATGCAGTGCCGTTCCACCTGGGGTTACGCCACTGCGTTTGTCGTATCTGTCGCCGATAGACACCGCAAAATTGGCGTTGACATCAACCTCCAATTTCTCAACGAGTAAGCTCAATGTGAGCATGTTTGACTCTTCTTGGGAGCAGGCCAGGCATAGCGCAGTCATAAGAGATTCCGGGTGCCACCTTTCCTCGAGGATCTCTTTCTCGAGCCTTGCTTTTGCATTCTCGTAGTTGCTGTAGTACTTGATGAGCCCAGGTGCCTGCTCGATAGCAGAGAGGTGATTGATAGTCTGGCAGCTACTCGGCCTCATAATTTGCTCGAGTAACTCGTAGGTTCCCATTGCCAATGGTGCAGTTTTGACGCATTGATCCATTAGTTTTGCAGCATCACGGGCGGAAAGGAGGCTGAGGAAGGTTTGAGGCTTGTCTATAAGACTCTTGAACCCATCTTCATCTTGACATAAGGCCTCCCAGCAAGATTTCGGACACATCAGAAGCATTTGTAATTTGATGCCTCTCCTCATTTCTTCCCACTTTGCACTGTCGTTCTCCTTCTCCAGTTGGACTGTAGCCATTTTGAACAGCTCTTCGTCCCCTGAAAAGACTTCCGCAAAGCCAGGGCATCCTGCAAAGAGAGCCAAATCCAGGGCTGTTCGTTTGCAATCATCTAGCCAACCAGGGTCAACACCATGCTCAACTAGCATTTTAATGATGGTGGCAACTCCTGGCGACGACTGTCTCAGAATATCAACCTTGGGAGTAGAGTATCTGGCCTGATACCAAGGCTCTCTTGGATAATTGTTACCAACGCGAGGCCGAAGAGGGTCGACGTATGGCCTTCGAAGCCACGGGGACCCGCGTGCTTAAAGGTTCCATATGCTCTGCTCTACTCTGATGTCCGCACAAGCATGCAAGACAGAAGAGCCATCGTTTGCTTTGATATTGGTCGAAGCCCCGTAGCGTAGAAGCCAGGCAACAGTCTCAGGGTCGCCAGAACTACATGCATAATGAAGTGGTGTTCTGCCAAATTGGTCTTCCTGGTTCACATTTATATTGGGAACTGTTTCCAGAATCTGGGCAATGATGCTGGTTTTCCGAGCTCGGCATGCCAGATGAAGAATGTTTTGTGAGTCAGAAGTCAAATAGTTGAAATCAAGCCCGAGTTTCTTGAGCTCGGCCATTTCAACTTCCGATGTCATGACTGCCAAATGAAGCGGTGACAGCCCATCCTTATCACGGATCTGCAGGTCGACCTCACCGTTCCGGTTCAAGACATCCAAGAAGTGAATACGCTTGTTATCAAGCAAGGTACTCCCAGTACGTCTGCGGGTTTGGAAGACATGTAAAGGTGTGGCACCCTGATTGTTGACAGCGTTGACTGGAATACCAAGACTGAGTAGCCAACCAAGAAGATCGGCAGATTCTCTTGTACCGTCATACCCGTTTGCGACAATGTGTAAGAGCGTGTCCCCGTTATCATTTGTGGCAAGAGGGTCAATGCCTTCGTCTATGAACATTTCCATTTCCTCTGTACGTCTTGTTCCATAGAGGCAGAGACGATGTAAGGCGTTGTTCCCGTTGGAGTCTGTGGCATTTGTCTGTGCACCATGATCTTTCAGGATGCGCAATCGTTCCTTGCCTCCTCGTACACAATAAAAATAGAGAGTGTTGCCATTTGAATCCACCATCTCCATATCGATCCCTTCGGCAAGTAGAAGTTCAAGATAGTGAGTGAACCTGTCTGCATCGTGTATCCCTGAGAGATTGAACCAGCAATTTTCCCTCACAGACATATCGGTTGCTCTCTCGAACAAGGCTTCGAATATATCCGACCCTCTGGACATCGCAATACCGACTGGTGTTCTTCCGTACTTATCCTTGCTACAAGGATCAGCACCTTGGCTCAGGAGATATTTCACAATTTCCTCCCTTCTGGAATCGGTATCTGACTTGTAGGAACCCGTCTCGGATACAGCTCTGTGCAGAGCTGTGTCTCCATCCTCATTTTTCTGCATCGGGTCACACCCATATTCCACCAGAAGCTTGATAACTTCTAAGTCCCTGCCGTGTTCAAGAACTTGGTGCAGTATTGGATCAGAATTCGGGGGCTGGCCAAGGACTTTGACATTGGCGCCAGCTCTTACCAAGGCCTTCAGGGCCGGTAAATTATTTCGGCTTTCGTCAGAATATCGTGGATCTTGCGCTGACATGATCAAGGGAGTTTTTCCACGGCCATCAAACCGTTCAAGGTCAGCACCAGCTTTCAGCAACATTCTTAGGACCTCTTGGCTATCGGAATCATTCTTATCTTCCCAGGCCTCTACGAGGCGATGCAGCGGTGTTGCATCTTCCCGCTTCTGAGGTCGTGGGCCATTCATCCGTCGTCTCGGTTGCCATTGGGATACCTTATTCACATCTGCACCTGCACGAATGAGCCCTTCGACACTCTTGACATCGGGCATGGCACAAGCAAAATACAACGCCGTCGCCCCTTCGTAGGTTGCATTAGGGGAGACAGACGAGTTGTTCAAGATTGCTTGAACTGCATCTGCTCGACCGAACTGACAGCATTGGCACAGAAGCTGCTCTAGCATCTGTGGCTCGCAGAAGGGTATCATGACAGTAATAACCTCTGTGTGCCCTCCTCGACTGGCATAGTATATAGAGCATTCACCTTTTGTGATCCTTTCGCCGCCTAGGAGACGCCCAGTTCGATTTTCCTTTGTTTTTATCGTGTTTGGTTTGACACCTGCTTCGAGTAAGACGCTCACGACCTTGGCGTGATTCTTCAAGGTTGCGAGATGGATGGGTTTCAACCCTCTTCCGTCTTCGGCATCCGGATTGGCTCCGTATTGAATGAGGAGCGCGGCGACTCTATCGTGACCATTTGTCGCTGCCCAATGTAAAGGAACCCGCTCTTGAGCATCAACTGCCGAGACTGACGCGCCTTGCTTAACGAGCAGGGAAGCGAACTGAGTTAGCCCTGCAAAGGCTGCAATATGAAGACCCGTAGGTATCCCTTTCAGTGACCCTTTGTCGCTTGATGTTGATCCCCATTGCAGGACAAGCCATCGCAGAAACGAAAGGCTCTTAGAGTTGAGAAAGTCGTTGATGGTCTTGAAAAATTCATCATCATCCATGTCGTAGTTTGAGGCATGGTATGGCCAATTCTCGACCGCATAGCTGAGGAATGGATGTCGTAGGCGAGCTGATCTGTACTCGAAACCATCATGTTCATCGCGAAGGCCAAGGTGTTCATGCCTGTAATGCCACGCGTCACGATCGACTTTGTGTCTCGGTGTTTCGAATGTCATTGACGGATCGACAGCTGAGTTTTTGGATTGCTCGCTCTCCAGTAGCAGTGATCCGGACTGCAGATAAAAGAGGCAGTTCATGGCCATATGCTTGTGTGCCTGAAGAGAGTCGATAATGGGGAAATCAGATGCGCCAACAGTGGAGGCACTGCGAGTATCTCCACGTAGGAATTCCGTGAAAGAGTGATGGATTACCTGCAAAGTCTCGTCCTCGAGGATCTCGATCAGTGGCCCACAGCTAGTTGCGATCAAACTTTTGAAGGCACTGGGCTGGGTGATGTCAGGGCGAACGCATTTCAAGAGGCTTGCCAATTCATTCAATCTGAGGGGACGCGACGCATGAATAACTGCCTCAAGAATCAAGACTTGAACATCTGCGGTAACTCCAGGCTCTCCCCGTTGCTTTTCCAACATGCTTGTGTACGTCTGCTCTAGACCTACCGGAAGCGATGCCTCGAGATCTTCAATGTTGAGAGCTTCATCGGACTGCAGGGAATCTTCAACTTGGTCCATGGTCAGCTTGGCGTAGAGGAATAGGCCTTGTGATTTCTCGGCGACCATGTTGATGAGATCCTGTTTCGCCTCACGATGATGCTCCAATGTTGGGGCATTGTCAAATCGATGATTGAGATATGAATGGATGTCGACATCCACAAGGCGCTGTTGCAGGCTGATGTGAACGATGGATGAATCTCGTAGCGTACTCTGCAGGGTCCGAGACGGTCTGCTAGTCATGAGCAACTTCAATGTTCTGGGCCGATGAGTAGCAAGGCCGTTGAGCCTCTCCAAGATTGGGGTGCCGTCAGTCGACATCTCATCGAGTGCATCACCAACACAGTATAGTTTGGGCACACACGATACGCCATCAAGGAAGAGTTGAATGAGCTCATTGTCCGAGGTGTCATCTAAGCTGTCCTGGAGTCGCGATTGAAGAGCAAACTGCAGCTTGGGAGAATGGGGTAGCAATTGAGCAAGCCAATCTTGGATCAGGGCACGTGGAGAGAAATTCGCAGCGACAATGTTTCGGAAGAAGAAGAATAGAACGGGACAATTCTCAGTCGTTCGCAGATGCTGAATCAAACTAGCTGCCATTACAGACTTGCCAGCGCCAGGCACGCCTTTGATCCAGAGACTACCATGATCGGGAGAATCATGCCATTTGCGATACTCTTCAGTTTCGCATAACCAAAGCCCAGTCCCTGGAGCCTGGGATAACAGATGGCGACGATACTCTGAGCTTTCGGCGAGGTAGTCGGTCGGCTTGAGCCATTCTCTCAGCTCAGCAACGGCCTCTGGACTCAACGCAGTGTCTTGATGATCAACGAAATCGTATTCGTCTGCAGTATTTGCAGATTTAGGCATTTTGACACTGAGATCAATATATCATGTCAATGGCAAGGCTACTATACGTAAAGGTATTGGATGAGCGTGGTGGACGTGAATTTATAGCAAGACGACGCATGTCAGACGGGGTAGGCAGCAATCGCGCTTTGCTAACCAGTGACGCTAATGATTGGCCTAGACTGCATGGTTCACGCATCCCACTCCGGGCCATTACAGTACTGTAACTCTGGACTACAGCATGGGACTGTTCAACATTATTCTTTTACAATGTTGGTGTGGTGCAAGAGGCTTATCATGTTAGTAGTCGGAAGAAACAGATCGTGAAGCCGAGGAGTCGCGAGACTTCGCATCGGGATGTGACTACGGCCATGGCGTAACAGAAGAGGTCCGAGGGCGCTACGCGCAAGATTGATTGCGAAGAGGTCACCAAGGCTGGTTTGTCTGGTCTGTTTGGGACCATGCACATGCACACGCATTGATGGATAGCTCCCATCCAGTGAGTGATGACTATTGCAAGAAAGCGAAATCGCGGTCTCGAGGAATAAGCAGGGAAGCATGGCACGGCCATGCATAGAAACGATTGAGGTTGTGAATCGTATTGGGGGCCATTATACATCAATCAAGACGTCGATGTGAATTCTCGGTGTCGCGTCGCATCGCATCGCATCGTATCATCGCGTCAAATTGTCATAATCGGAGGGATAACATCGCGGCTCGGATCGATTAGGGAGGGTGGCTCGATTCAGTACAGTGAGAAGCAAATAGAGTTGGTTCTGATGAGTCGCCTCAATTGTGGTCAATAAGGAAGCGACAGACATCTGGGCATCCGTGCTTCGTTACAGAGCAATTGTTGAAGTCTGGGAGCTGCAGTGGTGCTTGGTGAGACTAAGAGCCGCTGCAGGCACCTCAGGCCATTCAGCTCCCTGAGACAGTACAAGGGGTGTCCCAGTCAAATCCAAGCCCAGCGATCAAGCCAAGTCACTCATACTTGGTGCTCTGGTAGATAGCGGCGTTTTGTCATTGGGAAACGGGACTGAGAAAGTATATAGTACTTACGCACCTTTAAGGGCCAAAGTCCGAAAATCCACGGTCCCAGCTTGAGAAATGGGACTCATATCTTCACTTCTCTTTGTCTTCGCGCTGCTGAGATAATTACGACGAAGAATATGGTGGCCACGACGTGTCGCATGTTGCAATCTTGTTTGCTACTGATCACGGTAAAGGGATGATTGGTATTAGCGTCAGCCCTGAAAATTCAAGTCAAATTTGGCGTTTGGACATGAACCCGGAGAAAAGTACGTCCATCAAAGCGTGGAATAAGATAATTTAATTACCAACGCAACTTGTGACATGAAAGAATGATTTGAGAAAGTAGACTAGTTTTACTGCTTTATTAATTGTCCTCCTTGACACAGACTTGAAATAGTTATCTGTGACCCAGGGTAGGTCGGTGGTTACTGTACCTAAGGCCGCATTCCGTCTTCTGGACTTCTTACCAAAGTCACCGCTTTAAACCATAGGAAGATGCCATTAGCTACGGGCATGGTCTGGAAGAATGACCAAGTAAAATAATTATGTAGGAGACCTGTCACAACCAGATTGTCAGAATGATTCATTCAAGTCTTATTTTGCATGGCGTTATGCAAGATCACGGTTAGTTAAGAGGTACATCGCTTCTCTGCCAGATACCATCTACAAAGATGTCATTTCCTAACTTGGTTTACTCAATCTGATGTAATTGGCTCACAGGCTAAGTCTACACTAAACCATAATAGGCTACGGCAGCGATGAATCATTTACTGTCGATGAACGGGCTTTCGGGCCCGCGGAGACTGGAGGTATAAGAAAGGAATTGTAGACAAGTCCTTATAAAGTCAGAAAATCCTTTCAAGGGAACACCATAGAACATGCAACGCTCCGGCCAATAGGTCTTCCAACTTCTACTTCGCCTATCTCAATCCCATAGCCCTTCATAGTTACACCAGGATCACCTTCTACAAGTCACAATGGGTTACATGAAAACTGCCTACGATTACTTCGACCTAAACGCGCCTTTCACGCCCCTTCCTAAATATGGCCATCTTTCGAACAAGTCTCCTGAGTATGAACAAGCAGAGCCTTTCATCCGAAAAACATATGAAGTTCTCTATTCCCTCCCCGACTTTCCCAGTGTCCGCGCAGTCGCTTGTGATGCAGATGCAGTGATGCCCCCTGGGGGACCTGATCGCTACAAAAATGTTGTCACAGAGCTGATCGACATTCCTACACGCGATGGTACCACGATTGAGCTCAAGGTTTACAAGTCGCCCAATGTCAAGGAAAACGCTGTTTTGATGTATCGAATGCATGGCGGTGGTAAGTGTATGGACCAAGCCAATCGATGATCTTAGCTGACACTTGTGAGGCTGGTGTCTTGGCCGTCATGAAGTCGATGGTGTTGATAACGTATATGCTGCTACCAACACCAGCATTATCGTCGTGAGTGTCGATTATAGGACGTGAGTACTTCGTCTCCAAAAGATGTACGGAAGGTTTGCTAACAGATCCAGAGCCCCAGAGCATCCCTTCCCTACACCAATCAATGATTGTTACGACGGGCTCATCTGGGTGAGTTGGTAGCATGAAACTCTTTGGACGTAGTCAGTTGACCATTTCCAGTGCAAGAAGAACGCAGACAGATTAGGAGTTGACCCAGAGAAAATCATAATTAGTGGAGGCTCCGCTGGCGGCCAACTTGTGAGACTTCCTTTCATTTTACCTATGGAAAACAATCTGACAACCATCCAGGCAGCTTCACTCGCTCTAGACTGCGTCAAAGACGGTGTGACCGGACTTGTCTCCCAAGTGTTGCATTTTCCATCAACGTGTCATCCCAAATTCTTCCCCACGGATAAACATGAATACGGCAGCTATATCCAGAACTACGACGACGCTGTCCTGAGCACAATAAACATGGAGACTGTGTTAGATGCTCATGCCCCTGATGCGAGGCCAGACTACAGACACTCTCCTCTCCTTTCAGAATCATTCCAGGGGCTCCCACCAACACGTGAGCGCTTCCATAGGTTTACATGCTTAAACTAACAGGCCCTAGTGATTCAATGCGGTGGAACGGATGTCCTTCGAGATGATTCATTTGCCTACGCTAATGCTCTCAAGAAAGACGGCGTTGACGTGGAAATTCACTGTTATGCTGGGCTTCCACATTGGTTCCCTGTTGTACTTCCCCAAACCTCTCAAAGCGTTCGGTTTTATGAGAGATACAACGACTTCTTGGCCAGGCATACAGGAAAGTGAGAGTGCCTTAGGAGCGAGACAATTAGCATCACTAAGGTCTGGGGAGGTCTCAAGGTTCATGGCCTCATGAAGCTAAAGCGACATAGAAAGAGATAGACATGCACATGCTGATGGAATAGGAATGCATATATTCTCCAGCACCAATACTTGAGACATAGCCACCCACTCAGACAAACACTGGCCCTTCCACCCAATTATCAAGAAAGCTCATATCCAAGCCCTCTAATGTCCAGGAATCTGCCACTGGGATATCTTGTAAAGAAGGCGGCCTATCTGGTTCTGTTCCAACACCTTCGCCTTCATCTCTTGATGGAGAAGGCATAAGTTCAGCCAAATGGCCATCTCCCAAGGCGTTCCCCGGCACTGGCCGGTCCAGTGCTATATTGCCCCAAGGAACTTCCATTGTGATAGGTGGCTTTTCCGTTCCATAAGGATCGCGCCTCAGAATTTTGATCACAGGCAGATTGGGCAGATGAATGTCGAGAGCTGTTCCATCGTCACTGGCTTTGACATGATGTCCCAAATTCCCATCCTTCACTGACTCTTCAGCAAAAGAAACACTATAACGTACCCCAGCTGTAACGTTATCCTCAATTGCCAGAAGATAGTGTAGTAGGGTCATTAATCTCTGGGAAATGTCATCACTCGTTCTACGCATTCCGTCTTGTGCTATTTTTAGTACTTGCTCAATGAGCCCGCGATCACTCAACCGCTGTTGTGTGAGAAAGTGAAAGCCCTGCTCCTCAATCCGCTTGTGGCGTTCATCGCAAAGAATGTGAGCGATGGTTAAGGCTGTACACGACATGAAGGCGATTAAATCTGTTCCGCGGCAGTGATATCGTGACTGAGGAATGGAGCGGATGGAGACGAAACGCGTTAGGATTTCTCGACTAGCTGTTACAGCTGTCAACTTGTTGTACTTCCACTCTTCTCCCCCATCGACTTTCAATAAATAGGGCATATGGAGCTGTAAGAGAAGGTGGTACTGCATGAAATGATCGTTGAAGCGAAGAGTCTCGCGGATTTTATCGGGGAGGTCATAGTGGGAGGACAGATTGGGCATGATCCACCACTGGGCTGGCATAGATGTACATGCATCCCGCAGCAGCTTGTCAATCTCTCTCGTGAGTGATTGATCAAAAACACTAGATGATCTTCTACTCAAAAGACGGGCGCAGGCAATTGAGCAGAGATGTTGCATCCTCCGATTTGCAGAGTAAGAGTCAGGCGCATCGAGGTTGCCAACTGGTTCGTCAGGTGCGCTCTGGGGCAGACCTAGCATCAAACAAAGATATCGATCGAGGTTGATTACACGGAACCATAGATCGTCTGGTTCAACGGTGGCTCCTCTTACCGAAGATGGAACAATGCCCTTGTTGAGGCCCAAAACCTGGGCTATCATGACAGCACGGCGTGCCGCAAGCCACGATCGGCGGAGATTGCCTGCGTAATTCTCATAAAGAGCCTCGAGCATTATGCATTCTATGCCTTCGAGTGAGGAAACGAGGTCATCGTTGCAGGTGACATGATCATGCGCGACTTTGACAATCCGTGCCATTATGTTCTCATAGCTTGTGCTGAGCTTTTCAAGGTACTTTTCAGATGAGATGAGAGTGCCTTGGAGAAAGGTGGAGAGTACGAGCATTTTCCTAGCGACGAGGACAGGATGAGATCCTCGTGGTGGCAAGCGAAGCAAGCTGGACGGAGATGGGAGCCTTGAGCCGCGTTCCTTTGGTGGTGCGCATGTCATTGCTCTGATGATCTGCGAGGACTCTACCGGGACGCTCATGATTATTTTCATGTCTTCTGCGCTTGGCCAAGCAGAAATTAGGGCTTGGTACACAGCATCGTAGGGTCCTGGATCATTGGGAACATGAGACCGTGGTGATCTCTCGGACTGTGGTGTAAGCTCTATGGGGTGTATCTACCATTTGTGAGTATCATACTTTATGCCATACCTTCAAACTTGACTTACCGAGATGGAAGCATCGTCTGTTGAAGCGGCATTGGTGTTAACGGCTGCGGGTGACTTTGAAGGTCTATGACCATCTTCGCTTTGTCTTGTCGATACCGACCTCGACGGCGAAACCAAGCCATTTGGGGATCGCTTGTCGGATTGTGAATTCTTGAGAAGATGCTGTACCAAGGCTTCAACTTCCCCAAGCCGATCCACGATGTGTTTATGGCTTCCAACTTCGGGCGGTCTCTCAGATTCCTGGCTCACACAGTCTGTACCACGCCTCTTGCATGAGTCACAAATACCGAGATTATCAGAGAAGATGCATTTCGCTTTCCGCCGCTTACACTCCCAGCAAGAGACTGTTCCTTTGCGTACCTTGAGCTTCCGACGTTTTGAGGCTGGCGCAGAATTGTCCGCCGAAGCGGAGTCAGGCAATGGGTACTGCTCGTCCAATGATATGTGTTCTCCCATGATTGAATCGTAGGATAGAATGAAGAGAATGGTAAAGTATGACAGCGTACGGAGTGAGAGGCAAAAGCTGACTGTCGAAGCAGTCTGCTGGGCATTCCTCCGCCGATTTCCCGGAGCTTTTGAGGTGGATTTGTCATGTGTTGAGACGGTAAGACGGATATAAGTACCGGGAATAAAGACCATGACGTACATTCACGATGTCGGCGGACGAATGCAGCGACCCTACGAATTGGCGGAAGTTCAGGGTGCAAGAGAGTATATAAGAGACACAATAAATAATTGCCAAGTGATGGTTCAAACTGAGTATAGTCCAGTGCCGATAAAGCATACAAGTTGGGTTCAATATGGTCAAAATCGCAATTGCAGGGGGAGCCGGCAGTAAGTCTTATTTATCCTCGATTTGCAATAGAGGTTATTGACCGAGTTCTAGATGTCGGCCAAGAGGTCTTGGATGCCCTCGTCGCTAGAAACAAGCATGAGATAATTATTCTGTCTCGAAAGGTATGCGATGTTCCCTGACTAGCACTTCTCACCTAACATCTCAGGATACGCCAGAAACAGAAATCGCTCCTGGAGTGCAGTGGTTTAAAACGCAATACGACAATGTTGAAGAACTTGCCAAGATCCTGGAGGGCGTACATACAGTTCTATCCTTTATGTCTGTCGCCCCTGGTGATACAGCTGCTGGGCCACAGGAGAAGTTGATCGATGCGGCAGTCCGAGCGGGTGTGAAACGCTTTGCACCAAGTGAATGGGCTTCGTAAGTCAAAAATCTTCTTGAACTAATGTGTAGCTAATAGCGAACAGTTCTAACCTGGATTACTTTCACTGGTACGACTTCAAGAGGTCTGCACGTGAGTACCTTGCAGAACTCAACAAGGACAAAAAGGTACTGCGCCCCATCTAGTAACACACGAGACTCACTAATTCTTAGTTGTAGGTCATTGAATACACACTCTTTCAGTTTGGACTCTTCACAAACTACATGACCTACCCATACAAGTCATCCAAGCACGTCAACCTTTTCGAAACGCCAGTCAATTTTCATGGCTGCCGAGCTCTTCTTATCGACGACGGTGAAGCCGTAATAACACTTACATCTGCCCAAGACGCAGCAAAAGTAACTGCTCTAGCTGTCGAATACGAAGGAGAGTGGCCGGTTGTCAGTGGTGTGAAGGGCACAGACATTACGATGAATGAACTTGTTGCACTTGGCGAGAAGATCCGAGGTAGGGGCAGCCCAACAAAGAGTATACCCTAGGCACGATACTAATCATTTACATAGGTCAAAAGTTCAAAGTCGAGTATTTGAAGAGCGAGGACCTCGAAGCTGGTATCGTCAAAGCTTCATGGCTTCCCCTTCCCGAACACCCATCGATTCCAGTTGAGATGCGAGAGAAGATTGCTGCGGATATGGTCAAGTGCTTCCTTCTCGGATTCAAGCATGGTGCTTTGAAGGTCTCCGACGAGTGGAACAAACTTGTGCCCGAGTATAAATTTACCCAGCCTGAGGAATTTCTGACCAAGGCATGGGCTGCCATTGACGGAGGAGCTAAGAGTGTCTTCACCGAGGATTAGAGCCTCTAGGAGCATCAGAGTAGAGATATTTGTATGCTGTTGAACTTTAAAATGTGTATCCTGCCCAACTACTCCATTCGAATCCAGTGAAGAATGGGATTCAATACCACAACAACTTGTAGGTCAGCCATCAAGGCAACCATGAGGCAAGTAACATGCGTGAATTATTATGCAAACGCCATCAGAATCCTCCTCCCCCCATAGCACCGCCAGCAATCGCTCCAGCCATGCTCCCATGATGAGTTATAATCGCTCCACCACCGGGGTTACGAAACATGAAAAACTTTTTCAGTTTCTTGTTTCTGGCACGGGATTTTTTTCTGGCCGCGTTCATTTCATTGATTTTGTTCGTTCGTGCTTGGTCTCTTTGCCGATAATACGCATTGCTGCTGGAAACCGGGTACTTGCAGTCATAGTTCTTGTAGTAGCGTGGAGGTGGATCAACAGGGTGTTGGAGCCTGGTAGAGAATGGTATACACATCGTTGTAGCTTCGTGCGAGACGCAGGACTATTTGTTGTAATCAATGATAGAGGGCGTTGCTTTTAGTGATGCGATATCGATTAGAGTGATTGATGAGGTTTTAGGTTATTCATAGTCTGCGATGGATCTTTGCGGCAAGGTATTCAATGGAGTGGATACTCTTGCCTTTATATAAATCCTCTGAAATGGCAACAGCATATGACAATGACGTGACTGTCCGCATTAATACCTGCTTGAAGCCAAGGCTGAACTCTAGGCATCATAATTGCTGAAACCTTGCAGGCTTCTGGGCCGATTCTTGGAGACGAGCGATTGGTAGTTGGTCAATTAGAGAGGCTATGTAGCCGTAAGTGGTGTTAAATCATGCGGCAGCAAACACAATTATCGGTAATTGCGTTTCCGGTTTAAGTTTGCCTCTGGCGCTGTCAGCCTACATGCAGTTTTGAAGATCTTGGCCAGAACGTGAGGTCGTGGAGTAATGATCGACCCGCCCCCAACAGATGCAAAACAGCCTTATCTAGAAGCCTAACAAACCTGTCTACTATTATATCCACAAGGATTTGACGATGCAAACAAATGGATAATCTAAAAACCTATTCCTGCCTCTAAAATGCACTTACGGTATCGAGTCTCTTCAGACACAGATTAGACTCAACCATCTAGATTAAGCGCAGGTGGCTCTTAATAACTCGCATTCATCCCTAGACTCAACCAGGCTCTTCTGGCCAAGTTCTGACTTGGGTAATGAACTAATATCTGTGGCTACAAGGGGAAAGGTAGACTTTGAGATCTTGTTTCTCAAGGCATTTGCATGTTGTATTGTTAAAGCCTGCTCCGAGGTCCAAGGTCTCAACTGCGTTCAACGAGTCTAGCTAAAACCTCTATTCACAACTAGGTACGTGTGAATGAATATTCTCATGAGTCATCAGCATCCTCCACCTCCCC